>PUQB01000434.1:94611-214826 GCA_003024785.1 Selaginella tamariscina
AGGAGCTACTGAGTGAAGGGGGCCGACTGTGTATGATGACAATGAAGAGAACGAAGGACGCCTGGGAAAGCTGGAGCGAAAGGAGAGCGGACTTCCAGTGGTTGTACAGTGAGTGCTAAACTCTCATAGGGCTACTCAACGATGACTAGCACGCCACAGCCGGGTCATAGCCGGAAGGGAACAACAGATACAAGAATGCAAAGCTCGGTTAGAACAAAGGTGTGGGGAGCTCGCTGAGGCACAAGCAGAACTAATGGCGGTCAGAAGGGAATTACTGACAAAGACTCAACTCTCAAAAACCATTACCACACCTACAGCCGTCCAATCGGGACCCCTACTCAGGAAGCTAGAACGAGCGCCCCCAGGCCAGCCCAGACCATCGGGGAGCTAGAGGTACACACCCAGCTACAGGCCCAACTCCTTGCAGCAAAGGAACAAAAATTACAATACTCCCGGAAAGGATGCAGGACCTAGAGGATCAGCTCCAGTAGGCCCGGAGCAACAGATAGGGTCCGAGGCAAAGCTCCGAAGGGTAATCGCGCTTCGAGAGGCGACCATCACCACATTAAAAACACGCTAGCGGCAACAGAGAGCGAGATCGCATGTACCGGGAGCTCCAAGGGCAATATAACTAGGGCACATGGCCCGAGGACGTGCCAATGATATAAGTCTGGCATCTGGTTGACGGTGGCCCGTCATCACGGCCAGCCGACAGGTCGCCCACCAGCGCGGACGAGCAGCTGAACGAAGCGCCGGATAAGGGGAGGTACTTCAGGTACGGATTGATGGCGACGGTGTCAGGTGGCGGCATAAGCGGGCGAAGATCCGATCGTCTGGACCAACTACCCAGGGTACGAAGGACAGCACGCGTGGGGAGGCGCATAAATGTGACAGGCAGGACTCTGTCACCAGGCGGCAGACCAGTGGGAGAGCGCCACCTGTAGGTAGGGACTAGTGGTAGGTACCCACTATATAAGCCGGAAGGCTGGTAGTGGGTCGGGATCTTTTTGGGAGTCAAGTCTGCGTCTTATAGATTGCTCCACTGTCGGAGATAGTTGTACTCAGACAGGCAATATATATCCATTTCCTTCTATTCTCCTCACAAGCGGGCGTTCCCCGCTTGCCGACTCCTGGGCCCCGCAATCCTCTCTGCCCAGTCATCTCAGTAGAACTCCCCCTCACCTTTACATATATCCTCACAGCAGGCCAACCAATACATTTCACCACTCTTAAGGTAAGGTTCGGCTTGCTGGCGAAACTCCCAGGGTTGGACGCTCTCAACAGCGTTTTGGCAACCACTGCAGCTTCTTGAGAAGCACCACATCTGGCATGCGGAGTCCCTGACGACCATTTGTGGCGACCACGGAGGGATAGATAATACACATAGATGGAGTTCACTGTAGCAGGTAGAGTGGCGGCCCGACGAAGAGCCAGAATTAATTCATTCGAGCAAATAGAGATTGATGAGCAACAGCTGACCAGGAGAATGCGACGGGCCGGCCGAGGGAGATTGATGGACGGCGGCGAGGCACCTCGGTTGCCGCAATCGGCCCCTACCTCACCTACCCGAGGGAACGACGGTAATGCCGCATGGCCGAATCTCCGAGCAGCGGTAAACTCGGCACACTAGTGGTAGAGGCGGTTGCATGCCGCTGACGACAAAGAAGGATATGAAGGAACCGCAGCACGTCCAGACAACAAATCCAGGCACGGCAGCATGCGGGCATGATCAACACCCGGACGGGCGACTTCGCCCGACAGTAACCTACGAAGCAGAGTGGGACGGATGGCGAGATGACAAAAGCCCTCCACCTCTCGACGTAGGTGAAAGTGACGGCCACGAAGAGCTCCCATACCACAAGCAGAACCAGTGTTTGACGAGTACCTCCGAAGGAGGAAACTTTGCCCAAGACAACCCCAGGAGAGGGCAGCCTTGCGACGGAGGCAAGAATCTCGAGGGGGCGAAAGCAACACGGATAGCGACGGGGGACATGAGCCAGAAGCCCAGCGTGACCAGCGTGACCAGCACGATGATGGAGGTAAGATAGGAAACCAGGGCCATCGTCACCCATCAGGTTGACGCGGGGGCCCGTGTCTGCCCGAAAAGAGGGGAGGAAGAGCCTCATCCGGGAAGCCCCGTAGGGAGGGGCATCGATTGCCAACAAGGCAACCTCTGCACCAAGAGTTCAGCCGATCGACGGTGCAGGAGGTTAGGGTGGTTACCAGGATGAGAACCCAGGCTTCGGAAGGCCAGGGTACACATCGACTGGACATTGACGAGGCAACTGGACATCGACGAGCTGATAGACTGGGAGGAGGCACCAAAAAGAGGGGCTGCATAGTGGCTACCTTGGAGAAGGGACGAGAGGAATTCGTCCAAGGGCAGGAGAGATTCGCCCGAGCGACTAGTATCGCACCGGCCCCGCAAGGGAAATCCACCAGGGCACACGGCAAAGCCGCAACCATCACCAGATGGGGGGATACCGTCTCGGAGCAAGGAGGAATCGCCCCATCGATCACAACCGTCTAGACGTCGCGGGGGGATTCCGCGCACGGTCATACAAACTACTCGTTGGAGGAGGGAAAACTGTCAAACCAAGGTAAGCCGCACCACTAGCCGTCAAGTAGGTCCCGCGGCAGGGCCCCCGAGGGACAGTCGGGAGGAGCTGTCCTCGTCACCCACCCTCAACGGGAGGGCAGGGCCAAGGAGGGTCCGGATCGGAACAATTCTCAGGCACAACGGGACGCCATGAGAACCAACCCGATCACTTATTAGCCAAGCGCTCACTCGAATGCAGGAGAGCACCATAACCATGCCTTACTCGCGTTCCGTGGAGCGAAGGGGGAAGACGCAGACCAACACACCACAAAGTTCGAACAAGTGTGCGAACTCCGGAGTGTGAGCGACAATCAAAGAAGATGAGTGCCTTTGCCTGCACTCTGGACAAGAAGGCACACACCTGGTGGATGCAATTCACGAGGCGAACAAAGGAGCCCACTGGGAAAACCGCACGAAGGGCGTTTCTGGATAGCTTCCGGGAAGAAAAGAGTGAAGAGGAGGTGATCCACAAGCTAACGAGCTTGAAACAGAAAGCAGGAGAATCGGTTGACGAGTACACGGTCCGTATGCTGGGGTATATCGGTTGGCTAAGAGATGCCCCAGTTGACCTGACCAAGAAAATATGGTACCGAAAGGGACTGCGGCCGGAGATCTGCAAGTAGATCGGCCTAGATGACGATCGGACGTTCGACAAGTTGCTCTGATACGCCAGAAAGGCCAAAAGCGGAAAGCTGAAAGACGCCAAGAAAGGAAGGCCAGGACAAACCGAACGCAGAAGGGACCAACGGCACCACCACAGACGAGGATGACCTCTCGGATGTCCCCAATCCGACCTGGAGGGAAAGACAGGAGGGGACCAGGGAGCACGCGCAATCCCAACGGAGGGGGACGTACAGAGCGGTCACAAAGCAGGAAGACCTGGTGGCGACCCTTGCTCAGTTAGGATACACAGCACGGAGGAATAGGTATTGCAAAGTGTGTAATGTCCATGGATCTCACAACACAGATGACTATTACAGCTAACCAAGCTACTAAGCAGCACCCCACCCAGGCCGGCGCCTGGGCCGTTGAGCGTCAGGAGGCGGATCACCTGGGGGGATGGTATGAGAGCCGTAGTGGGGGCCAATTCCGCGCAGATCGCGGTCAGGAGACCGAGACCAAAGGTCGCGTTCCTAGGAACGACAACAAAACCGACCCAGATACGACGACAGAGATAGACGGTCGGAACGCCGAGAGTTGATATGCACTTTTGGTCATGTGCTTCCAGCATGGGTTTGAGCATCGCAATCCAGGGGCATCGATACAGTGACCAGCCTCGGCCACAACAGCACTAGGTTCCACACCGCAGACCCACCATGTAGAAACGTCGACCCCGAGTTGCAATGCGGGGCAATCACGAGATCCCAAGCCCAACAGACCAGACGACCAGTCAACTTGGAGGAAGAGGACAACGGGGAGTCTAGTGAAGAGGAAGTGGCAGCCGAACTTGGGAAACCAGGCCAATGGGACCAAAAACGTGTTGAAGTGGAGATGGCTGCGGAACAAGTAAGACGGGCACAAGGCGCAGAGGCCAGGGGCAACGGGGATGCATGAGGCCCTCGCTGGGAAGATGCGAGAAACCCACGTGTCGGAACTGCTACGGTTATCCCCAGGGCTGTATGAAGTCCTCACCAGAGAACTACACGAGCCGCAGTCACGGCCCCAAGGGTCGCAACAACAGCGGTAGACTTTGTGGACGATGTACTGGCCATACCTGTTCAGATGGCAGGACGTACAGTCCACAATGTAATCATAGATGGGGGATCAGGCGTGAACATCATGTCCACAGAACTCCATCAACAACTGGGAATGCCACCTCCGGAGCCCTCACCCTTCCTCATACGCATGGCAAACCAAACCAAGGTGGTTCCCAAGGGAATCATGAGGAAGGTAAGCATCAGGATCCAGAGCATTAAGTTCCTAATAAACGTGGTCGTCCTCGACATGCACGCCAAAGGGGGTTCGACTTACTCTGGGCCGGCCGTGGCTCTGGGGCGCAAGGGTACAACACGATTGGGAGAAGCAGCGGATTCGGTTTCCCGTCAAGGAGGGAGTCGTATCCGTCGCTGCAAGACAAGTCCCGGCGCCACCCTCGGAGTCCCACCCCAGGAATACCATCTCCCGGACTGGGGGGAGGGGCTGGATGATGAGGAGGAAGCGGCCATCCTAGCGTGCTTGCCAGAGCTATTCGTCCTAGGAGAGGTGGACCCTCGACAGAAGTACGAGAGTCGGTTGCTACATACCTAATGACTCGGTTAGAAACCGATGCAGACACTCTGAAGCTCAAATCCCGAAGTGGCCTGTTCTGTGGAAGGAAATAACGATCTAGCCCCCTCGGCCTAGGAAGAGTACCGTAGCTGACCAATGTATGGGTGGAACATAACGCCCAAAGCAGCAGTCAAGCAGGTCAACATAAGCTCCGACGAAAACCCCCTAGTAAATATTAACGCTCACATCGGAGCACAGCTAGAAGAACAGATCACTGACTGTCTTCGAAGATATAGAGAAATATTCGCTTGGACCTATCACGACCTAAGGGGGGTACCCCGGAATTGTGTCAGCACCGAATTAAACTAAAACCCGACACTTGACCCAGCCGGCAACAACGCTACCGCATCAACCCGAACTATGCCTGAAAGGCCAAACAAGAGATCGACAAGTGGCTCAAAGCGGACTTTGTCTACCCCATCGAAAACCTGGAATGGCTATCACCAATTGTGATCATGCCGAAGAAAGACAGCCGGCTGAGAATCTGCGTAGATTACCAAAGGCTGAATGTCGCCATGGAGAAGGACCCGTTCCCTATTCCATTCACAGAGGCCATATTAGAAGACGTAGCAGGCCATGAGATGTACTCGTTCATGGACGGCTTCAGTGGATACAATCAGGTGAAGATCGCAGTGGAAGACCAGGCCAAAACTGCCTTTATCACGGATTGGGGAGCTTACGCCTTTAGAGTTATGCCGTTCGGGCTCTGCAACGCTCCAGCCACGTTTCAAAGGTTGGTCTAGCAGGTATTCCCGGACAACCTCACAGACTTTGTCTGGGCATTTCTGGATGACTTCACAACTTACGGACCAGCGGAAGACCATGTGACGCTCTTGGAATGGGTATTCCGGTGCTACAAGGAATATGGGATATCTCTCAACCCCTCAAAGTGCGTATTTGGCATGACACAGGGAAGTTGCTGGGGCACATTGTTTCCAAGGAAGGCATCACAGTGGACCCAGGTTCAGTACGATCACTGGCCGAAATGCCCCCTCCACAGAACGTCACGGAACTCCGAAGGTTCCTGGGGAAAGCAGGGTTCTATCGTAAGTTTATCCGGAAATATGTGGATAGGGCCCAACCAATGACAGAATTACTCACCAAGGGAGTTCCGTACGAATGGACCACCCACCGGCAGGCAGCCTTTGAAGACATAGAAGTGCCCATCCTCATCCCACCGAATTGGAACTGCCAGTTCCACTGCAGACGGATGGCTCAAGCGTAGCGGTAGGCGCGGTCCTATCGCAGGAGGATGATGAGAGCATGTTCCGACCCATTACGAGAGTCGACTCATGACGCCAACTGAAAGCAACTACTCGGCGACCGACAAAGAATGCCTGGCAGTCATGTACGGGGTATCCAAGTTTCGACACTACCTTCTGGGCAACCACTTCCTATTGATTGTAGATCACCACGCCTTGTTGTACCTCGTAAACAAACCACAGCTTACCGGGAGGCCGGCGCGGTGGATACTCCTCTTGCAGGAGTTCGAGTTTACTATAATCCATAAGGCAGGTAAACTGCATGTATCACCAGACCTCCTCTCGAATAATGAGCGGAACTAGCGGAAACCGCTGATCTGCTCGACATACCAAACGCTGGCCTTTCGGGACAACCATTTGATCAGGGCACAGTACAACAAACCACCGAACCAAGAACCGGCTCGGACGTCCTAGAGTGGCAACGACCAATACGGCACTACCTCATTAGCGGGTTACACAGCCTCTCCGGCACATCGGCGACACATCGACAAAGCCTGGCTCAGAGGTGTTTACCGTTCCAGCTGATCGGGGATCAGCTCTACAAGCGAGGGAGGGATGACATACTCTGGAGATGCCCACTAGCCTGGGAAATCCCCGAGATTGTCGAGGCAGCTCATGCAGGACCGGGGGCAGGACACTTCGGGGTGACAAAATGGCCAGGAAGATCCTACAGACTGGACTCTGGTGGCCAACCATCTTCCGGGACGCCACCAAGGTAGCAAGGAGCTGTACCGATTGTCAGCGAATAGGCAAACCCACGGCAGGCCAAGGCATGGAGTACCACCCCTCGGCAGGAATGGCGGCATTTGAGAAGTGGGGCCTGGACTTTGTAGGACCTATCAACCCAAAGGCCCACACAACACACTCCAGGTACATAGTAGTGGCAACGGACTACGCCACAAAATGGGTAGAGGCGAAGGCACTCAAGGACGCAACGGCAGGGCAGACAGCAAGGTTCATCTATACAAACATCCTGACACGGTTCGGATGCCGCTGGAGCTAGTGTCCGACCAAGGGAGCCACTTCATCAACGAGACAGTCCGAGAATTGGTCAAGGCATTTGTCATCAAGCATCGCACGTCAACAGCCTACTATCCACAGGGGAATGGACAGGCTGAGTCCACAAACAAGGTGCTGATCACCATCTTGAGGAAGCTCTGCCACAGGGAACCCAGGCGTTGGGAAGAAATGCTACCATCAGTGCTATGGGCGTACCGAACAACGTTCAAAACCGCAACAGGAACAACACCCTTCCAACTAGCTTATGGTCTGGAGGCCATCATGCCATGGGAGTTCACCATACCTAGCTTACGGACGAGCCTGGACCACAGGATCACGGACGAACCAGCGGCTGCGAAAAGACTGGAACAGTTGGAGCAACTGGACGAAGTACGATTTCTAGCACAGTGACGAGAGAAAATCGACAACAGCAGACCAAGCAAGCTAGAGAGGAAAAAGAAACTCCGAGAATACAAACCAGGGCAGTGGGTATGGTGGTTCAAGAAACCACAGGCATTCCGGAAAGGCAAATTCCACCAGGGTGGAAGGGACCATATGAGGTGCTAAAAACCTTCGACAATGGCACGATTCTCCTAGGGGCCAATGGACAGCCGTTGCAACAGAAGGTTAACGGCAACCATCTCAAGCCGTACGTTCACCCAACAAGAACACTGGCTTGGAGGGAACAAGAGAGAGAGGTAAACCCCAACGGGCCTTCGGGGCGAAGGCTCGGCCGAAGTAGCGGCGTTAAGGACCGGGGGAGGAGGCACCCAATGGGGGAGCGGGGACTCCAGTCCCACACGAGTGGCCAGCCCACAAGGTCACATGGTTCACGAGGGTGGACCACACGCATGAGCACGTAAAACGGGGCAATAATGGCAGGTGGCACCATGAATGCCCTATTATGGTGCATAGAAGGACGCGCCGACCGTATCCAGCGAGGTAGGCCGCCACGTAGGCACCATCTTCGGAAAGACAACAAGGGGTGAGCCGGGGCGTGCCATTTTTGTTACAAGAAGATCGACCAATTCTCAGCAGCAAAGATGATGGAGTGGACCACGCGGAACAAGCCGGTGACCATCCAACACGTCCAGGTGCGGTACGAGGGCCAGGATAGAAGCGTGGCGCTCGTAGCCCCAGGTCTCTAGATTTCAGGAGCTGATCAGCAGACCCAACGTGCGGAGGGTGCGGAAGCAGATGCACTGCTCGGACTTTTTGATGCCCATTGGGGAGAAGTAGAGAAGCCTGGATTTGCAGCACGGGCTATCCAATTCATCCAGACCGTGCAGTTGGAGACAGGGAAAACCAAGCGAGAGGAGCTGCGATTCAGGTTGGGCGACTCCGTAAGCTTTGTATCGATCTCAAAGAGCTGGCCGCGATGTTCTGCTACCGGAGAGCAGCATACTCTTGGACGACCTGGGGAACCCAAACGCCAGTGGTTCCCCACCAACCGAGATGAAATCGCGATGTCCCGACTCTCATACAGGAAGGGGACGAAGTGGACGAGTTCCTGGCACTCGCGGTTTATGTTCACCGGAAGGACAGAGAGGCGGGTCACACACGACTGGTGAACGCCCTTTGCAACGCCTGGGAAGGAGTCGCAGTGGATTGGGCAGACTGCCTCAGGCACTATGATATACCAACTGACCCGCGGCATCAACGGGATCCGGAAGGGAACCGGACAAAGGCTCACAACGGCGGCCCACCTCAGTGTAATGATCGCTTGGATAGTCAACCGAACCCCGATTCTCCTACCGGACCGGTTCCACTCAGGCACCATCGGGGAATCAGGGGTAGGAGAACAGGCAGGCCCCAGTCAAATCGAAGAAGGGAAATAGCCGAACACTTCGAAATCTTCGCGAAAACAGGCGAGAGAAGACTCCCCTGCGGAGCAAGCCAGGGGGAGAGGACCGCGGGGAAAGGATCGAGGGCCTCCACCACGGCATCCCCACCGGCAGATCCAGGAAGGCCCCACCAGCCCATGGCTTGCAGAACACGGGGGAGGGCCCCGCCGGCCCCTCACAAGCCAACGAAGTGAACAGCGAGGAAGACACAAGCAACGTGCTAAGGGGGACGTACAAACAATTCAACACGAAGGGGCTATGGACCTCTACAGTGCATATGGATATGTCCAAAGCCTTCGACCAAGTCCGAAAGTCCATAGCGGTGTACAATGGGTTGGATCTCAAGGGGTCACCGTGGAGCACGACACAATAATATAGGAGCTCACGGACAACTACCATGCTGCTCAAAAGGAGGCTCAGGAGTACTCGGACCAGCTCATCAAGGGAACCCAACTTTGGGACATTGCGGAGGCCGGGAGGAAGCAAGCAGAGGACACATGTCAACAGTTAATTGACAGTTTGGATCAGCTACAAACCAAGTATGACCACATCCAAAAGCTCCACGATCAACTAGGGTGGGATTTTGAGCAGGCCACGGCTGAGAAGGAGCGACAGGTTTTTGAGCTAGGATCCACACTTGAGCGGCGCGAAGCAGAGCTCAGCCGAGTTCACCAAGAGTTGGCCGCGGCCAAGGAAGAGCTGTACTGAGCCGCCACCCAGCTCGAAATCAACCCCCCATCTTCCTCAGAGAGGCCCACGCCCGAGTCGTATGGAGCCCTGGTGATTGTCCCTCCACTCGCGGAGTGCCAACCAGTCGAAGAACTATAGGACTCGGCCCGGACCATCAGGGAGCTAGAGGTACACACCCAGCTACAGGCCCAGCTCCTCGCGGCAAGGGAACAGGAGCTGCAACACTCGCAAGAACGGGTACAGGAGTTGGAGAGTCAGCTCCAGCAGGCCTGAGAGCAACAGACAGGGTCTGAGGCAAGGCTCCGAAGGGTGATCGCGCTTCGAGAGGCGACCATCACCACATTAAAAACCATGCTAGTGGCAACAGAGAGCGAGATCGCCATGTACCGGGAGCTCCAAGGAGCAGATAACTAGGGCACATGGCCTGAGGACATGCCAACGAATAAGCCCGGGCATCTGGTTGATGGTGGCCCATCATCGCAGCCATCCGACAAGTCGCCACCAGCGTGGACAAGCGGCTGGACAAAATGCCGGATAAGGGAGGTACTTCTGATGGCGACCGGTGTTAGGCGGCGGCATAAGCAGGCGAAGATCTGATCTTCCGGACCAACTACCCAGGGTACGAAGGACAGCACGTGTGGGGAGGCGCATAAATGTGACAGGCAGGACTCTATCACCAAGCGGCAGACCAGTGAGAGAGCACCACCTGTAGCTAGGGACTAGTGGTAGGAGAAGCTCCGGCATAGACCCTCTCGGATGGAAGTAGGGCATGGAAACCTAGATAGGGGACATACGGGGGGAAGAAGCGGCAGGAAGGGATCAACAGGTAAGTCTGCGTAGTTAGAGCCAGGATGGGCCTCACCAGGCGGCAGCAAAACCACCACAGTCTACGATAACGGACAAGTACCATGACGGACGACGGATAGTAGCTGCGCTGGTCACCCAAATGGAGCATAGATTGAGGAATCCCGGGGCTGTTAGGAGCATAGTTAGACGTTAGTAGATTTTCTTGTTATTTCATGGGCAACGTAAATGGGAAAATATCAAAAACAATATATATTATGGAAAAACCAAGAGTGGGAAGGATATATCGGAGTACGAGTTACTGATGCACCACCGCAATACGGGGCGACATCGCAATACGGTAGAAGCGGAGTACGGCATTTATGGATAAGGATAAGGAGGAGTTATAGTAACTGAATGGATAAGGCTAGGAGGCAGTTATGGTAATTGCTAGTACGGGTATAAATAGGCCAGATAAGGACTAGAAGGGCATCCCGAGTATACTATTGTTTTGTACTATGTGCCGTGAGTGGACATAATATAAGTTTCCTTTCTCTCTCAATACGTCTATCTCTTACTCATATTTCTGTGATGTAGTATACTATTCTTATTTTCCAGTACTATGATGGGATCCGTAGTACTGCTACCTGCTATACACCTTGCCATCCTTACCCTCTTTCCTGATTTCTAATGTCTGATTATGTCCGTAATTTAATCCGACAGACCCTTAGTACGGGTTTATCGAAGTACGGAGAGTAGGAAAATTACGGGTTTAACATATGGTGACCACGGAGGGATGGTCATGTTAGTAGGTGATTGATAATGTGTTTGTAATATGTAGCAGGAGAGGCAGATTGATACTCAAAGGAGTTGTGACGAAAGGAAAAAGATTGAGACTAGGCGAGAGTCTTGGATGCGTTTGGTGTAGCTATGGCGAAAAGGGAGCAAAGTGAGCCGAAGACCTCGTGAGAATGGATCTGTGGCTTATATTAGGTGAATGGATGATTATCGACGTATTCTTGCAGAACGCCAAAGATATGAAGAAATTAAGCAGAGACAGCAAAGAGAACGTGAGGAGCGGTATGTACGGCGACAAGCAATAATAGAGACACGGCAGAGGATTGAAGAACATGGAGGACAGAAAAGAAAGGAACAAGCCAAAGCTCGAGGACAGGAGCAACAAACGACAAAGTGCGGTGAAGCTACAGGAGAGAAGGACGTGAATCAGGGAAGTGATGATCACGAGTCCCGAATATCAACGCGAGGAAACTGGGAACAATTGTTAGGAGAGTTACCGGATGAGATGGGAACATTAACAATTACGGGGAAGGTATTATCAGCTATTTTTTCAGGTCTTGAAAATGAAGATACGAATCGGCATATTCAGCAGTTTGAGAAGGCGTGCATAGCCAATGAAATCAAGGATGAAGATGAGAAATTACGAATATTTCCATTTACGTTGAAGGGGGATGCTAGCGATTGGTATTACGAAAATGCTAACACAATTGATAAGTACAGTGTACTACTTACAGTATTCAGGAATTATTATGTACGAAAGTATCGAAAAAGAGATCCGACAGTGCAGTTGCAAGAAATATGACAAGGACCTACTGAGGCAGTGGAGGATTACACTCGATAATTTCGGAGATTAATAATCGCTGCGAGGTCGGAGATATCAGTGATAAACTTGCAAAGAAATGGTATATCAATGGATTACGAGACAATTTACAGCTTCAAGTACGACTGATCAAACCGCCTGATTTAGTTGAAGCAATTAAAGAGGCAGAACAACTTGAAGTGGTAATACCCCAAAATATGTAGATGAGGATGAACGGGAAACAAGAAGGCAATACCGGAAGGATAGCGAAATACGATCAAGAACCAAAGCAGTATTTTGCACAACATGCAAAAATGAGGGGCATAATTCTTCTGAATGTAAGATACCCAAATGTCAGATGTGTGGAGGAATAGGTCATGAAGCGAGGCAATGTCGGAACATGGGACGTACTAACAATTTTCCATCACAACCTAGATGGAACAACAATCGGAATGCTAATTCATACGAATATCCACAAAGATCGTATAATGGGGAACGCAGAAATGGAAATGGAAGGAGATTTCCCCATGAACCCCTACACTCAGAAAGGAGGTGCACAATGCCACACCTCTATTACCATGACCACGGGGTGACAGAACAAAATTAGCGAATGGTGATCAGAGAAATTCGAGTGCTCATCAAGGGCCAAGAACGAGCAGCGGAGCTAGTATTGCCGGTACTCCAAGTTCAAGGAATTAATCGGACAACCCGACGTCCGGCGAGTCAGGAAGCAATTACGATTGGATGAATTCTTCGACCTTCCGTGGGGAGAAGTAGAGGACCCAGGATTTAATGAGAAGGCCAGACAATTCCTCAAGTCAGCGGAATTAGTGGCTAGTCAAACCGGGCGTAGGGGGATACAATTCTGCACGGATGGGAGTGCCATCTTCTACATTATGTTCGATGAACTAGCGATAGTCTTCCGGCTACTAGGGGACGGCCTAGACCTAGGGGAATGCTCGGACGCAGAGGTTCAACGGCCCGCCACCACAGGAAGTTATGGACTACGAGGCATACAAGCGAAGGAGGAAGCAGCCGAGTTCGTAACGCTAGTGGCCTTCATGCTCACAGGAAGAACAAGGAGTCGGATCACCAGGCGATTGGCGAATGGTCTTTGCAGGGCGTGGGAAGGAGTTGCGATAAATTGGGCTGACTACCTTAAGCAATACCTAATTCTGGCTCTAACTAGTGGGATTCATGGAGTTCGAGACGGCACTGAGCAAAGGCTACCCATTGGCCACATTGCTATTATGACCACAGGCTCGTTCGACTGAACGGTAGTAAGAGCACCACCACCACTCCAAATGGGGGAATAGCCAGAACCCTGGAGTCAACAGAAGAACAAGATTCAACTGAGGGACCGGCGTCTACAGAAGAACAACGCTCAACAGAAGAACAGGCGTCAACAGAGGAGCAGGCGGAGGGTAGCCTCCTTTTGGATCAGGAATCACCAGGGTATGTACCGCAGGAACCCATACACGCGATTCCCTGGCTATAGGACCCCCACTACCGGAATCCTCGTCAAATGCAATCGAGCAATCTACCAGGCCCAGCTAGGGAGGGAAGAAGGACAAGCCCGAGGACGAGTACAAGAGTAACTACCAACACTTCCAGGCCAATGGACGATGGACCTCCACGGTCATACCAGGCTCGCGGGGGTCTTCGACCAGCTAGACGTAGCCATGGCGATATATGATGGCCTCGACCTCCCGCTCAGCGGTGGCGAGGGAACATGACAACATAGTGACAGAACTCATGGAGTGGCGGCAGGGAGCCCGGGAAGTCACCCAAAGGGCTAAGGAGCTACTGAGTGAAGGGGGCCGACTGTGTATGATGACAATGAAGAGAACGAAGGACGCCTGGGAAAGCTGGAGCGAAAGGAGAGCGGACTTCTAGTGGTTGTACAGTGAGTGCGAAACTCTCCTAGGGCTACTCAACGATGACCAGCACGCCCACAGCTGGGTCATAGCCGGAAGGGAACAACAGATACAAGAATGCAAAGCTCGGTTAGAACAAAGGTGTGGGGAGCTCGCTGAGGCACAAGCAGAACTAACGGCGGTTAGAAGGGAATTACTAATAAAGACTCAACTCTCCAAAACCATTACCACACCTACAGCCGTCCAACCGGGACCCCTACTCAGGAAGCTAGAAGCGAGCGCCCCTAGGCCAGCCGGCCCGGGACAGGACTCGGCCCAGACCATTGGGGAGCTAGAGGTACACACCCAGCTACAGGCCCAACTCTCGCAGCAAGGAACAAGAATTATAATACTCCCGGAAAAGGATGCAGGACTTGGAGGATCAGCTCCAGTAGGCCCGGGAGCAATAGATAGGGTCCGAGGCAAAGCTCCGAAGGGTAATCGCGCTTTGAGAGGTGACCATCACCACATTAAAAACCACGCTAGCGGCAACAAAGAGCGAGATCGCCATGTACCGGGAGCTCAAGGGGCAGATAACTAGGGCACATGGCCCAAGGACGTGCCAATGAATAAGTCTGGGCATCTGGTTGATGGTGGCCCATCATCATGGCCAGCCGGCAGGTCGCCCACCAGCGCGGACGAGCAGCTGGACGAAGCGCCGGATAAGGGAGGTACTTCAGGTACGGATTGATGGCGACCGATGTCAGGCGGCGGCGTAAGCGGGTGAAGATCCGATCGTCAGACCAACTACCCAGGGTACGAAGGACAGCACGCGTGGGGAGGCGCATAAATGTGACAGGCAGGACTCTATCACCAGGCGACAGACTAGTGGGAGAGCGCCACCTGTAGCTAGGGACTAGTGGTAGGTACCACTATATAAGCCGGAAGGCTGGTAGTGGGTCGAGATCTTTTTTGGGAGTCAAGTCTGCATCTTATAGATTGCTCCACTGTCGGAGATAGTTGTACTCATACAGGCAATATATATCCATTTCCTTCTATTCTCCTCACAAGCGGGCGTTCCCCGCTTGCCAACTCCTGGGCCCGCAATCCTCTCTGCTAGTCATCTCAGTAGAACTCCCCCTCACCTTTACATGGACCCTCGCAGCGTCTGGGTAGAGGCCAACCAATACCTTTCACCACTCCTGAGGTAAGGTCCGGCTTGCCGGCCAAACCCCTGGGGTGGACGCTCTCAACAGCGTCCTGGCGACCACTGCAGCTTCCTGAGAAGCACCACATCTGGCCTACAGAGTCCCCGACGACCATCTTTATGCAAACCTAGTCTTATCACATCTTATGTATTACAAGAATGGCAACTCCCAATTGCATTCGTGAGAGTGTTAAGTGGTGGCAACAACATCAAGATATTGACCAAAATGATTCGATTAATCCAGAGAGTGATGAAAAACAAAATGAAGAGATTTCTCTGTATGGTTAGGAAGAAAGTATTTATAAAAAATTAACATGTTGATAAGGAAATGATTTCATTTGTAATTATGTTTGATAGTATTTTTAATTATTGTAAACTATTTTAGAACGAAGAATAATATGAATATTCTAAGATATTTTAGGAATATTCCTTACTAAGTAAGGTTATTGAAGGATTAATTTATTAATTAATTAATATTTAAGGCTAATTACATATTATTAAATAATTAATTAATAATTAAAACTTAAGTATTAATTAGTAATTTATTTTATATTCCCATTTTCACGTATCATGCCCACTTTAGTTACAACATGCATTAAGAACGAACAAGCATCCACAAGGACATCGGTATTTTAACTCTGTATGTCAACTAAAGAATACAACATTGTGTATTTTATGTTTTTTAAATCAAATCTATTATGTGAAGTTTGCAATGGACCATGTATAAAACCTTGTAAAAGGTAAAATTTAAAGAAAAAACCCATATAACTAAAAATATCCTTAAAATATAAAATAAGCCTCTTAGTAATTTATTTGTATATAATAAGTGAATTTGTTCTATTAAGATAATTTTGAACATATTATTTATATTGGTAATGTATATAAGATAATTTAACTTTAAATTTCCTAATAAAATCTGTCAAAGTTAACGTTATATGTTATACTTCATTATCAATATCTCAACTACAAGAAATTATTAAAGTATAAATTATACTTTATAAATAATCAAACACGATTGTTTATAGCTTTATGATGAAAATTTGTCACATGCCTAGTGGTTTCGAGATTGTATCGAAAAAGCAAAACACATTCATCTATTTGAAAAGTAGAGGTTGCACATTGATGCTAATCAATAACTATTTTTGAAAAGCTTGGGCACGGTAGAGGTGATGAGCCAGCTCCTCTTGGATACGAGATGATTTTCGGCCAATGGATTGACAAAGATGTCGATGCGGGCATGCAAAAACCAATGGGGATGACTAGTGACTAGTGACTGCAAAGAATAGTGATTGACATGTTGCAGTGTGCACCGAGTTGTTATAAGCAAACTCAACAATGGGCAAGAGGTTGACCCAATTGTATGTTGGTAGTTGTTAAAACATAAAGGTATTGCTTTAAGATTTGAATGATACGCTCAATCTGACTGTCGATTTATGGATGATAGTCGAAGGAAAGTTTACACTATGTTCAAGATCTCAAGTAACCATTTTTAAAAATTAGCAAAATGCTGATCGCTAAACAATATCCTTTGGAAAGTCATATATAGTCGAAACACCTCTCGTATCACTAAATTGGTAGTCTCCTCACTTGTGATAGACTTGGTGCATGGTATGAAATGAATCATCTTGGAGAACCTATCCACAAAACAACAAGGTTGAGTCGAAACCTTTAGAGCCAGGAAGATCTGTGATGAAGTTTATGGAAATCAATTCCCAAAGGGCCACTTGAATAGGTAGTGGTTGGAGTAGTACATGTGAACGATGATGAAACCTTGGACTAACAACACACATCACAAGTTTGTGCATACAAGGAAAGGAGAAGGCTCCAGGGTTGGCATTCCAACTCTTGGTGGAGCTTCGTCGACATGATGTTCATGCCCAAACCTCTGTCTATGATCGTGTCATGCATTGTGCGGCATGCAACTTGAACTAGTATAGTCGATACGTCATCCACAAAATTGATTGTGGTCGATGCAACCCTTGGTGGAGTTATGGCTGGTTCGTGCAATTCTTGGGCAAAGACTTTATATAGCTTGGCCAATGGGTGGAGTAGGTCACCTCATGTTTCTGATACCTAGGTCTCCAGTATTCTATGTACGAGGTGTTCCTATATTCTTGGCGTTCCCCTTGATCCTTGGCTCTAAGTGAGTCTCTCTACTCCATAGTGGCTTCCACTTTAGCACGCTTTTCACCCATTGCCCCAACCCTGAGGGTCCTACCACTCGTTCCTCTCATAATGCCCCATCATTTTCGTTTTCTTTGTCAATTGACTACTTGCCTCTTTTGCTTGTTGAGCTCGCAATCTCGTGATTGCCCGCAGTGTAGTCCTAGTGATACCACCATTATTTGATTGACATGCGGTGCGAAGATTGGCATTGAGGAAGAGGTGGTTGAGCTATTTACTACCTTTGCGGTGCTGGTACTTGCGCTTCCAGCATTAGCTTGATCAATGAGATTCAGGAGCAATGATAGAGCGGGTGCTAACCGCCGCATAGGGCACAATCAACTCTCAGCATTTTGGCCATCTATCCCTATCATTGTCTTGGTCAATACAGCTACCACTCCCAGAGTGTGACATTCGGTTGAGCTCCCTCGACCGCGACCTTTTGTGGGACTAGTCATTCCCAATGATCATGTGTCCTTGGCCCTTCAATTATTCGTGTCCACCTCCAACTTCTGTTTGACTACTAATGTAGTAGATGATGACCAGATGGTTGATAAGCTACTTTGGTATGCCAGAAAAACGAAGAAGTAGGAAGTTGAGAGGCGCTATGAGAGAAAGACGCAAGACAAGTTCGATATCAAAGGGAAACGACACCATCACAGATAAGGAGAACCTCTCGGACGCCCCAAGGATTGCAAGGAGGAATGATGTTCGGGAACCAAAGAGCAAGGACAACTACAATGAGAAGAGGCCCACAAGGCTGTAGCACAAAGGAGGACTTAACCGCAATGCTCCCAATTAAGATACACAACACGTGGAGACATGTATTGTAGGGTATGTAACATTCATGGATCTCACAATAGACAACTGGTATCGGCTAGCCAAGCTCATGAGCAATAAGCTACCTCAGGCAAGATGTTTTGAACTGACTTCAACATTTCCCACTCAAGAACTATGTGCACCTTGGTCGGTCCATGGAGACACCATGTATCCAATGTGTGACAACATGTATCTTAGAAACTCGACCTATTCCTAATGAAACTAAAATTTTTCCAACTTGGTGTAGAGACCATGTTGTTAAAGACTTTTCAGAACTTGACAGATGTGTTGCTGATGTTTCTCCTCCATTTGTCAAAGATGTCATCCAAGCAAATAATCAAAAACCAATCAGAAAGTCACAGAAAATGTTGTTGGTCATATGCTAGAAAACTGCAAGGCATTGGTTAACTCAAAAGGCATCACCATGTACTCAAAATGCCTATAATGTGTATGAAAAGTAGTTTTCCATTCATCACTAGGGCAAATACATAGCAGATTGTAGACATCTTGAAGGTCGATTTCATAAAATAGGAGTCCCATGAAGATGCTCAAGAATCATAGAGATAAAAGGTAGAAGATATCGGTTACAAATGGTGATCTTGTTCAACTTACAAAATTAACCACCAATCAGAGAGAGCCATCTTTTTTAGTGTTTCCTCGGTTTTTGCCAATTTCTATTGGCACTTCATCAAGGACTTTTCCAAAATTATGCTTCCATTGAATCAGCTCACCAAGAAGGAAGTTTTGTTCAGGTGGTATATGGAGGCTAAGAACACATTTATCAGACTCAACTTTGCTTTTACCTTGGCTCTGATCTTGCTTCACCCCAACCTGGCCAAACCCTTTGTGAGGAGACAGATGCGTCTGACTTTGCTTTGGGTGATATTCTCTATTAGTATGGCTTCGACAATGATCTACACCCCATAACATTCCATGCGCAAGTTCATGACTGCATAAATAACTATGAGATTCATGACAAGGAACTTTAGCTATCGTGGATTGCTTCCAAGAGTAGTAAAGGTTTTTTGAAAGCTCCCTGCAAGGTAACCGTCTTCACTGATCACTCAAACTTAGTTTACCTCTCTCAGGCTTAAGTTTGAATCAAAGTCAAGCTCATTGGACCCATTAAATCCTCAACTTCAAGATCAAGTATCGACTTGGCACTCAGCACGTTCTATCCAAGGCACTTTCATGATGAGTGTATTTGGCGCTGCATGTTGGTGATGTCAAGTTTGATCAAGAAAGCAAGTGGCACTTGGTCCCAAATGTCTCCAAGCAACACTATTTCATGTTGCACCTTTCGACTCTGATCTTTTTGACACTATCAACTTTGAACTCGTCTTTGATCTATTGGTTCAGGATATCTTGAGTCACCTCAGAGTAACACTCTATTCGTCTCATGACCTGACTACAATCTGTTCCACAATCTACTTCTCTATAACAACTTCCATTGGGTGATGCTTGACTTCAAGTGTTGCAATCTCATCGTGACACTCCACTTGCTGGTCACTTAGCATCACAAAAGCAATGAAACTAATCAACCGTAACTATTGATGGCCCTGACTACAATCAATAATAGAAGAATTATTTGTACCTGTGATATTTGTGCTCACTCTAAAATTCCTCGTCATCGCTCGTGTGGTCTCCTCTAGCCATTCTAGCTCCAATAAATGCCTTGGTCTTACATCTCGATGGACTATGTGATTGATTTTGATGCCGTTCTCACGGTCCTGGACCATTTTACTAAGATGGCTCACTTCCTACCGTGTACGAAGACTATCTCCAACAAAGTAACAGCTGACTTGATTATGAAGGACATTTTTTGTCTACATGGACTCCTCGACAACATTATTAGCAATCATGATTCACAATTTATTGCCATGTTCTGGCAATGACTTTTGAGCTATTCAAGATCAAAAGGTAGGGTAGTAATAATAACTAATCATCATGTTGGTAGTTGTGAAGCACCATGATATTGTTCGAGGGTTTGAATAGTGCATTCTAACTAACCATCAGATTTTGGATGATAACCCGAAGATAACGACAACTCCAAGCATGCATCAACTAATGTGTCACCTTTCTATGCCTTGACATTTCAACATCCACTATGGAGTTTTGATAAGCCAAGAGTTTGGTAAATCCATCTACTAAAGATCGACTTGACCGTCTTTAGTTTGTCCAAGCTATGCTTCATCAACATCTTCTAGAGGCATAGGAACATCAGAAGATAGTTGTCAATCAGTATCATAAAGACAGTCTGGTTTTATCAAGTTGGTGAGCAAGTCTGGCTTTTTCAATGCAACATCGAGACTACACGGCCTTGTGGAAAGTTTGACTATCAATGCCTCAGTCCATTTTTGGTGGCATCTCATGTCAACGATGTGGCTTATTGGTTGGAGCTTCTTTCTTTGATGCACATCCATCCGATATTCCATATTTCTGTTCTGGAGTCGTACCATCCAACACACTCCCTAGTCAAACTTTACCACCTTCAACTCTACTTACAATTGACAATAATTTGGAATACGAAGTCAACAAAATTTTGGACCCTAAGTTCCTTCGTCGCTGACTCTATTACTTGGTCGACTGGGTTGACTACCCTCCAAGTGAAAGTTCTTGAGAACCATAACGAATTTGCAACATGCTCATGGTTGACAGTGGGTTGACCACCGTCAAATTGCCAGCTGGCACAGACAATGCATAAATCCAATCATTCGGATCAACTACCAAGGTACTCGGGATAGCACGTGTGGGAGGCGCTTAAATGTTACAGGCAGGACGTTGTCATAGGGTGGCAGACCAGTGACAGAGTGCCACCTGGAACTAGGGTCTAGAATTGGCCGACCCACTATATAAACAGGAAGGATGGTAGTGGGTTGGGGTCCTTCTAATTAGTATTCTTCTTTGTATCTTGCACCACCTTCTCTGGGGCCAAACTGTATCTAGTCAGGCAATATACGTATACCTCTAGATTCCTTATGTTTCCCCATCTCTCCTAATACTCTCCTCTTACTCCGCTCCCAGCCAACGGGATACCATCAAGGGAAGGGGAGTAAAAGCCCTGCACATAGTGGAACTCCTATACACCTATACACATGCCCTCACGGCGTCCGGGTAAAGGCCATCACAGTACCTTTCAGTGCACCTGAGGCAAAGGCTGGCTAGCCAGCACGGACCCCAAGGACTAGACACTGGTAACAGTGTCATGGCGACCACCAAGGCTTTGTAAGCAATGATATATGGCGTAGTAAAAAAATGCTACGGATTAGTAATTAAACTAGATTAGTAATTAGTAAACTAGTAATTAGATTAGTAATTAAACATTTCCGTAACATTTTTCGACTACGGATTTTCACTGTTTGTAAGTCACCCCACATTTGGCCTGTGGAGTCCCCGACGACCATTGTGGTGACCACGGAAGGATTTTAATTACACACGGATAGAGTTCACCGTAGCAAGCAGAGTTGCGGCCCGAAGGAGAGAACGGAGAGCCGGGATTAACTCGTTTGAACAACTAAAAATCAGCAAGTACCAGCTGGTTAGGAGGATGTGTTGGGTGGGCCGAGAGAGTTTAATAGAGGGTAGAGAGGCACCTCGGCTACCACAGTCGACACTTGCCTCGCCAATTTGAGGAAACAATACAAACACTACGTGGTTGAAACTCCAAGAATTGGTAAACTCAGCACAATAACATCAAAGGTGGTCGCAAACCATAAACGATGAAGAAAGGTATGAAGAATCCACAGCACGTTTGGAAGTCATTTCATGTGTAGGAGCATGCAAGAATGAGCAACACCTGGATAGGCAATCGTGCTCAGCAATAACCTACGACGTAGAGGGGGATAGATGGCATGACGATGGAAACCCTCCACCTCCTCTTGGCGTAGGTAAAAGTGATGGCTATGACGAGCCCTCACATAGAGAGCTGAACCCGTGTTCAATGAGTACCCACGAGGAAGGAGACCCCGCACAAGAGAACCCTAGCAGAGGGAAGGCCTGCGCTGGAGGCAGGAATCTCAAGGTGGAGAAATTAGCATGGATAGTGACATGGGACAAAGAGTTGGAGGTCCTGTGTGCCCAACGCCATGAGGGACGCAAGGTAGAAAACCCAAAGCCACTGTCACCCACCAAGGTAAGGCGGGTGGACCATGGATGCCCAGAAAGAGGGGAGGAATAGCCTTATCCAGAAGGACCCCGCAAGAAGGGGCACCGATTATCAAAAAAACAGCCTTCGCACCAGGAGTTCAGTCGATTAGACGACGTAGCAGGTTGAGGTGAGTGTCAGAATGAGAGCCCAAGGCTCTGAAAGGCCAAGTTACACATGGGACAACCACCCACATGAAGGCGACTAGACGTCGACAAGTTGATGGACTGGTACCAACAAGGGGAGCCACACAATGGTCACTTTGGGTAAGGGATGAGGGGATTCCGTCCCAGGGAGAGGGAAATCCGCCCGAGCGAGCAAGACCGTCCTCTGTGGGACTCCCGCACCTTCTCCACGAGACCCTCACACCTTCTCTATGGGGACCCTGCACCTCCTCTGCGGGACCCCGCACCTCCTCCATAGGACCTCTATGGTTGTCCCCCTATAGACCTCCACCTTGTTGTTGAGAGCACCTAGCTGTCAACCATAAGTGACAACCACAAGAAGCTGAGTGCATTTACTTGCACTCTAAATAAAAAGGCACACACCTGGTGGATGCGATTCCATGAGGCAAATGAGGGAGCTTACTAGAAAACCACACGGAGGGCATTTTTGGATACCTTCTAAGAGAAAAAAAGTGTGGAAGAGGTAATCCATAAGCTAACTAGCTTGAAACAAAAAAGTGAGAGAGTTGGTCAACGAATACACAGTTTCCGTGTTGGGATACATCGCCCAACTAAGAGATGCCCCAATCGACTTGATCAAGAAAATGTGGTACCAAAAGGGCTTGCGACCAGAGATTCGCAAGTGGATTGGGCTAAACGATGATCGGACGTCTGACAAGTTGCTTTGATACGCCAAGAAGGTTGAGAAGCGAGAAGCCGAGAGACGCCATGAAAAGAAGACGCAAGACAAATCAGATGCTGAGGAGGCAAACGACACCGCCATGGACGAGGAAAACCTCTTAGACGTCCCAAAGCCTGCCAGAAAGGAGAGATGGTCGGGAGCCAAAGGACACATGCAGCTATAGCGAGGGAAAACCCACCAAAGGGTAGCATGGAAGAAAGTCTTAACTTAACATTGGCTCAACTAGGTTACACCGCACACAAGGATAAGTATGTAACATTCGCAAGTCCCACAACACAAACGATTGCTATCAACTGGCCAAACTCCTGAGTGGAAGGCAACCGCAGGCAACCACATTGACGATAGAACGGAAGGTAGAGGGAGATGCAGACAACTGGGGAAGTTATGGGCGTAGAATGGAAGGGAACAACCAAACTCGTAGGAGGTCACGGTTAGGAGATCAGAGTCAAAGGTTCCATTCCCAGGAACGGCATCCCTACCGACCTAGGTACGACGATAGGGAGAGGTAGTTGGAACATAGGGAGATGATGTGTGCGCTATGCAGTGACCAGCACACACCTTACCGATGCTCTTGGGTATCATTAATCAAAACCCATGTTGGAAGTGCAAGCATCGGCACTACAAGGGCGGCAAACGAACAGACCACTGCTAGCCTGACACCAATCCCTAAATTGCAGGCAAACTAGGTAATGGTAGTACTACTGGATGGGACGGTGGGATGAACACGACACCACATGCCCCCTAATGGAAGAAACAAGGGGACTGCACATGTGTAGAACTAGGGGAACAGGGAGGCACCACGAGAAGGAACAAGCAGCAAAACCTCAATATTGAGGCAGTGAGTGAGGAAGCAAATCAATGTACCAACCACTCTAGGACGGCAAAGCCCAACCAAGCCAAGGTCAAGGGAGCAACGAGGAGGCAGATGCCGCACCTTCAGTAGAGGAGAGGCCAAGGCATTAATAAGACAAGAAGTGCCACTCTGTCCAACCACACTATGCAGGGCTTGGCCACAAGGATCAGCTAGGCCCTAGCCAAGAGTCACTACAACCACAATAGACTTTGTGGATGACGTACCAACCATTTCAGTAAGAATGACGGGCTGCATAATCAGCAATGTGATTATAGATGGTGAGTTAGCAGTGAACATAATGTCAACGAAACTCCATTGTGAGCTGAGTATGCCAACCCTGGAGCCCACTCCTTTCCAGGTACGCATGGCAAATCAAGCCATGGTAAAACCCAAGGGTATCCTAAGGGCAGTGGAAGTCAAAATCCAAGCTATCAAATTTTGGATAAACATCATCATCTTCGACATGCACACCAGGGGGGGATTCAACCTGCTTCTTGGTCCCTTAGCTCAGTGGGTGAAGGTGTAGCACAACTCGGAGCACTAGAAAATAAGATTTCCCACCAGAAAAGGACTAAGGTCAGTGTCCTCAAGGCAAGTCTGAGCACCCGCACAGCGAGTCAAAATGTTAGAACACTATGCGCCTAGGCAGGCACGAAGGATTGGACAATGACAAAACAACAACCTCCTACACCCGTCCATCATGTTCAAGCCGCATAAAGTAGGTGGACCCCCATCAAGGCAGACACCACACGGGCAAAATGAGAGTCACAGGGGGAGTGCCCCAAGCTCGAAACAATACGAAACACAATGCGGAGCTCAAGGACTAAATCACCGACCACCTTCGCAAGTCCAAAAGAGCCACCTAGACACACCACAGCTAGATGACAACGCCATCTAACTGGACTGATTGAAGATCAGCTCTAGAAGCCAGTGGGAGAAGAGCCCCGGCGGGACATCTCCTATTAGTAGTAAGGCACGAAGTCCCAGAAGTGGGAATGCGTGAGACTGGCGGTGAAAGGCCTCGATAGGGAGGGACCAACATGTAAAGCCCTACAATTAAGACTAGGGTGGGCTCTACTAGATGTCAGTAGCGGCAATGGTAGAGAAGCACTACGACAGACAACTAACAGTAATTGCATTGGGTCAGACCACTTAGACCAAAGCACCCCGGGCAAGGCAGCTACTACGACAGGGAACCCCCAAGGAAGCACAACATGAAGGACAGTGCGATCGAGAGAAAGACCTCTAAACACACATGTGGCCAACTCACCAAGTCACATGATCCATGAGGATGGACTGCACGTGTGAAGCACATACTACAAGGCAATGATGGTCAGGTGTTGCGCATAGGGATAGGCGCCCCAGTCACCTCAAATGACATCATGAGGGCCGCCACATTGACAGTAACCGAGAGATGTACAGTGCAATACCTCAGCCACCATGACGACAGAGCAAACCATGCCAATGGTCATCCAAGAGATTTGTGTGTCCATTGAAGGCTAGGAGAGGATGGCGGAACTTGTGTCACTTAGGTATTCAAGGTTCGAAGAGTTGATCGGCTGACCCGATGTTTGGCGGATCAAAAGATAGATGCACCTAGACGAGTTCTTTGACCTTCCGTGGGGAGAAGTGGAGAATTCAAGATTCACCAAAAGGGCTAGGCAATTCATCCAGTCCATGGAATTGGTAGCCAACCAGACCGGACATGAGAGGGATCCAATTCCGCTTGGGGAGACAGAGCCACAAAGGTTTGCCACTAGAGGCAATGAGGCATTATGGGGCATACAGGAACCTCGGGAAGCAGCCGAGTTTGTAGCATTGGTGGCCTTCATGCTCACATGAAGAATGGAGAGACAAATCATTAAGCGGTTGGCAAACAGACTCTATGGGCTTGGGAAGGAGTTGCATGAATTGGGCAAACTGTCGATTTATGGATGATAGTCGAAGGAAAGTTTGCACTATGTTAGGATCTCAAGTAACCATTTTTAAAAATTAGCAAAAAGATGATCACTAACAATATTCTTTGGAAAGCCATATATATCAAAACACCTCTCGTATCACTAAATTGATAGTCCCCTCACTTGTGATAGACTTGGTGCATGTACGAAATGGACCATCTTGAGAACCTATCCACCACAACAAGGTTGAGTCAAAACCTTTATAGCTAGGAAGATATGTGATGAAGTTCATGGAAATCAATTTACAAAGGGCCACTGAAATAGGTAGTGGTTGGAGTAGTCCATGTGAACAATGGTGAGAAACATTGGATTGACAACATATATCACAAGTTTGTACAAAGTTGGCTATGTACTTACAGAGTGGAGGCCACCAGTACTCACAAGTAACAAGTTGGAATGTTTTTGTGAACCCTAAAATCTCTAGCAATAGTGACATCATGACAAGATTGTAATACCTAGAGATGACAAGGCCTTCCGCTATATAGTTGTTGTAAAAAAGCAAACCATCTCGTTTTTATTAATTAAATATATAAATATAATTCTTGTTGTACTATATTATTCAATACTCTGTATATGTATTAATATAATTAAATTTATAACTATCTTCAATATATTTTAACATTCATTTTTATTTCTATTCCGAATTAAACTAACAATTGAAATTAAATATAGGGTAAATAAAAGTAACATTATTTAATAATTAAAGCTTATTTTCCTTTATTTAAATAGGGCATTTATTTTCAATTGACTTTAAATTAATATGGAAAGATGTGTTTACATTTTTTTTTTATGAAATTTAATTTTTGTAAAAAATATACTTAAATATATTTTAAATTTTTTTTTAATCAGAATTATTAATTTTTATAAAGTTCAATATTAAAATATAAGAAAAATAAGTAAAAATAATATGAACATGTTTATGAATAAATGGAAATAAGCAAAACTAATATAAATATTGTCCATTATAATAATCCAACAATAACATAATTATAAGATAAACATGCATGATTTTTCATTAAAAGAAATATATTAAATTAGGAGACATAAAATTCTTGGTATAAATATTTAATAAAGCTGATTTTAAAAATGCACGTTTATTAATACCTCATGCTATAATAATTCTTGCATTCAGTGACATATGCATGCGAATGTTTAATAAAACCCACTTGTATATAATAAATAACCTCTTTTAATTAATCTCCAGTTTTATAAGTACACATATGTTTCTTTAATAAAATACTATGCCTTTAGGGCCTCACAAACTGAATGAGTAAACAAAGGAATACAAAAAAAAGAACAAAATGGAGATTGATTATTAATTTAATTTACAAAATTTAAATTCATTAAATCTTGATGTTATTTATTTAATGAATATAGATTTAAAATTTATTATATGTATATACACTTATAGAACATACGCCCCCCTTAGGACGTGTATAATAAATTCAAGGGAAATTAACATTACACTAATTCCCAGGGTTTCTTGAGTAACAAATACACTTTACATAAGAAAAGACACATGCTATTTTTAAGGTAATCACAAGGGTACGATGAAAAATAAATATCCTTTATATAGGAAAATGCTAACACATACTACTTTTAAGGTAATCCAAAAGGTATGAAAAAATAAATAGGAAAGGCTGACATAGTACTTCTTTTTTATTTTTTTCTTAATTTGTTTATTAGTTTTTTCTCCATATCATATCACTTATGCATCTTAAATCCCTCCAAAAAGTATTGGAATGAGGGCCGTATTTGCAAACTAGCCATATATAGATATTATATGTTAATCTAATATTCATAAACATAATACAAACAATAGGGGTGTATGATGTGATATATCTATATATATATTTATTAATCTATATATATATATATATGACAATTTATAAGACATTTAAGCATTGATATTTATATTGTTTATAGTGCTTAAAGAGTTTGAGATTATATGGAGTGTAACATAATAAAAGTGCATGTGTGTTGTTTAATAGCTTACTAATTGTGGCTAATTTACTTATGGGTGATTATTTTCTGCACATGTATTGTGTGCATTGTGCATCCTAAATGCACATTTGTATAGTATATTTTTTATAATTATATACTATTTAGATTTACTTTAATTGCTTGTTAACCATAGAGACTTTAAACATTTTGATTTAAATTTGTTGAAGTTATTATTTTATAAATCTTTATTCTAATGGTTATGCATTGATGCAAACTTTAACATTTGATTTTAAAGACAATAAAATATGTTGGACTTGTAAATACTTATAATTAAATGTTAAAAAGTCATACTTAAGATTTTATAATTGGAGGATTATAATAATAAGAATACTTGTTAACTTTATTTTCTTTTCAAAAAAATTAAATCTAAGTCTCACATTGTCCAATTAAAAGATATTTAAAAATAATTATTAAATAATAAAATATCCTAAATTTAATAATTATTACTTTAAAATTATAATAGCTATTTATTGTATTCATTATCTTTATTATAAATATTTCAATCTTCACTCCTGCATTAACTTTGCTGACACAAATTATCACTACTTGCTATCCATGACGATTTGCACTAGACACTACCAAGTCATCCCTGCACCATAATAACACGTGTGTGGCTCCTCCTATGTGGTTTACTTGTCAAATAAGCACAAACAAAAATTTACCTGTGGTTTAGAATTGTCTCCCTTGTGCTCCTCTCATTGTCCTTGTTACCATTAAAACTTTTCTCCTTATCCTCTCTTTCCCCCATCTTGAACTTGGCTCCGATACCAATTTGTTAGGCATCAACACATACAATATTAGAGACCCTCCCAAAACCATGCAATCACCCCGAGCTCCACACGCTGCTCTTCAAAAAGGCATCTCACCCAAATCTATATTAGTTATCTTCCTCATCAGCAATACTAGTGCATCAAATGTAGACTTGCTTGGTTATATGAAGCAATAGCTCCATCACTTGTCCCTAACCTCTTGCTGCTTAACATGGTTCAGTTACATATGATAAATGGCTTTCTTACCTAGTTCCAACACAATTTCATTCTCCGAAAGGAATATGTTAGCAAACTACTTAAGGACAATTCTCACCAGCTTATCTTGATGTGACAATAAAAAATCTTACTCTCGTATATAGATACTTGTTTGGAGACTCAAACTTTGTTCCAAACCAAGTGTCTTTCACTCCACTGTACTCAAGCTTCACTGCTTGATGCTTCACTTAATCTTAGGACCCACACACTCCCAGGATGAGATCCACACATGCTAGCTTGCAAGAAAGAAAGTCTCTACAAGCTGGGTTCTGCCAACCTCCAACTGTAACTTCTCCATATAAGCACTCGTGTGACAGCACTGAGCCCTCAATCTCGTATTAAAGCACAGTCTTCGTGGGCAAGCTGCACTTTTACACTAACTTTACTAACCCAAAGTTATTGCTACTCCTACTATCCACAAAGATTTGCACTAGATGCTCACCAAGTAGTCCCTCCACCACAATAACACATGTGTGTGGTCATATAGTTTACATGTTGAGCAAGAACAAACATAAATTAATCCCATGGTTTAGCAATGTCTCACTCCTCTACACGCTTCATCTCTTGGAGCTTCTTAGGCATCTCCTTGTCCTTGCCACCATTAAAACTTATGTCCTTGGGTTTGCTCCTTCTTGGACAATCTACCTTTTAATATCCAACATCTCTACATTAGTGGTCACATTTGTTATAACACCTTAACAATCTTCTTAGGCTAGTTGTTGGTGCAATAAGAACTAAAGGCCACTAGCTTGAACTTTGACCTAGCACAATTTTCTTACCTCCATACTCCTAGTGCTCATGTGGACTTGAAGAGGTGATCCAGCCACGCTTCTTGCCATGTCACTCTGTTAGGAATTTTATCATGTGTCTCCAAGTCCTTGTGAGCATCAAGAGTATCAAGGTAACATTAATCATGCTAGGCCAAAGTCCAAGCTAGTGGCCTATAGTTCTTATTGCACTAACAACCGGCCTAAGAAGATTATTAAGGTGTTTAATAACAAGTGTTGCCACCTATGTGGAGATGTTCAACACTAAAAAGGCAGATTGCCCAAAGAGGAGCAAGCCCAAGGGCAAAAGTTTTAATGGCAGCAAGGACAAGGAGATCCATAAGAAGCTTCAAGAGATGGAGTGTGGAAAGGAAGACTAGGGAGACACTCTAAGCCATAAGGTGAAATTTTGTTTGTTTCTGCTTGACAAGTAAACTACATGCATGGGAGAAGCCACACACATGTGATATTGTGATGAAGGGACGGCTTGATGAAAAATTCAATGCGATAACTTTGTGTTAGCAAAGTTAGTGTAGAGTGCAGCTTGCCCATAAAGACTATCATAGTTTTTACTATGACTCCTCTTTACTTGGACATTGACTGTTATTCTATACTATGTTGATGAACCCTCGATGTAGTAAGAAACATGCCCACTTAGTGCACTTGAATATCTAATGATGGTTCGGCCGGGTGTCATTAGGTATTTACAGGAAACTCTAAGCAAAGCTATAACTTACCTTCTAGAAAACTCTTCCATGATTTTAATGTCCAGTTAGGTTTATCAATTAATACATATGAGTTTGACATATTAAATAGGGTTAGGAACACCCTAGGTTGACCTAACCCTAGAGTTTCCCTAATCCACGTCCTAAAAATCCCCATCCTCTTGGGTAGGTTTAGGGGTTGAGTTAGGTTAACTGAAACTCATCTCATTAACTAAACCCACTTACACATATAGGAAAAGAGGGAAGGGGGGGGTCCATCACATAAATAAGGTAGGGTATATAGAGAGTTCATAGGTTGATGACAAAGCTTCTTATTTTTCTACTGGTGCAAGCTCTAGCTTGTGTCGTCAAAGCACAACCCTCTGTTGTGCCACCTCAACTTCCAAACAATAGGGTATGTTCCACTTTTGAGGTAACCTACCCTTAACGTTGGCAAATCTATGCCTGGGAAGTCTTGTCGGAATGGATGTTCCAAGGGTTAGAGTTTGAGGTTCGTCTCTAGCCTCTTCCTTCATATCAAGTTAAGAATAACACTCATAGTTAAACATGGCACATTCATGCTCTTGTCCAATTGTGAATGTGGGATCTTGGCTAACATGTTTTCCTTACCGAGTTCCCAAGGGATCACAAAGGGGTTTTAGAGTTGGCATTGAAGAGCCACATTCATGACACCTGGTGCAACTCTTGAATCTAATGGGCTATGGCATGATAGCTCACATCTGGGAAATAGTGATGTGACAGTAGGCTAAATAGCACATAGTAAAATGCCTAAGGCATGCCTTTTGGGGTTGTCTCATGTGGTTAATACCGAGGGGTTGGATACTTTAGTAAGCAAGCGTACTTGTGCTTACATTAAGGTACTAAGCCTTGAGCATTCACTCAAGGGAGGTTAGGTCTCCTAGATGTGTTATTAACACACTCGACTAAGGAGGGGGTCTTCTCCTTGGAATCCAAGGGTTGAACAACCTAAGTTTGTTACCAAGAGTCCATTCGTGAGCACTCACAAGGTCTTGTACTTATGGTTATCCAAACCTAATTTGGAGTTTGCTTAACAAAACACTCATGTTTGCCTACAATGTATACTCATGTTTTCACTAAGTATTAACCCTAAATTTAAAGTATAACTTGGCCACTCAAACCCTTAGGGGTTAGTCATGGTTCAGGGTACTCCTTGTTGACTTATAGGGGTTGTACTCTCGGATGAGGGTGATACTCAACAGGCAAGTGACGATGCCTTAACTTTGTCTCGGGGTATGTGTGAGACATGTCTCCTTGATGAGGTTAGGCATGAGTCTATCTAGGTCTTCTGGGGTAGAGTCTTAAAGTCTACTCAGGTTGTCCTCTAGGGTTTGAAGGATAATCATTCTAAGAGACTTAAGGTCGAACCCTAAGTCTCATATCTATTAGGGCATTTGAGTTAAACTCTTAGGGTTGTCTTGGAAAGACTTAGCATTGCTCACATAAGGTGATGATACTAAATGGCCACTTGATAACCATGTGTTGCCACATGTTAACCCTTTGGGTTAAAACTCTAACAAAGACTATGCCTCAATACAAGATTGAAGTCTTAGTTATTGTCACATAGAGCTAGAGGGCTTGTGTGGAGTTACATGCTAGAAGTTGGTAAAACTCGATTGGTGGAGACTTTTTTATTATGGAGCTAGTGTGTGTGGATCTCATCCTTGGGATGAGCTGGTTAGAGTGTGTGGATCCTAAGATTAAGTGTAGCATCAAGCTTGAGTACAATGGAGCAAAAGACACTTGGTTTGGAACAAAGCTTAAGTCTCTAAACAAGTATGTGTTTACTCTATAATAAAGAAGATTAAGTTTTTCTGATGTATATATGAGAGTTAAATTCTTCTATTGTCACCTTGGGCAAGCCATGTCATGTGAGAGTTGTCCTTGAGGAGTTTGTTGACATCTTCCTTCCTAAATTACCTCATGACTTACCACCTACAAAAGGTGTGAAACATGATATTGTGTTGGAACTAGGTATGAAAAGCCATTTATCTTAAGTTGTTCCAACTGTTGAGGAGCAAGAGGTTAGGAAATAAGTGATGGAGCTATTGGAATATAAACCAAGCAAGTCTTCATTTGGTGCACTAGTATTATTGGTGAGGCACCATGAGGATGAGCAATAGACTATAGAGCTCTCAACAAGCAAATAGTGAAGGACATGATGCCCTTGCCACGTGTGGGTACTATCATGGATCATATTGGTGGAGCCAGAGTATTCATCAAGATAGATTTGCACATTAGGTATCATTAAATTGTTGTGAAGGAAGCATATATTTATAAAATTGATTTCAACACTACTTCGGGCATTCGAGTTCATGGTTGTGTGGATTGTCAATAACTTATGCCACTTGGCTTAACAAATGCCCCAACCATGTTCAATTGGTTTATGACTAAAGTGTTTGGAGGCTACTTGGATAATTTTGTGGAGATCTTCCTTTATGATATTCTTATTTACACTAAGAATATGAGGGAGCATATGGAGAATTTGTGAAGAGTCCTTCAATTGTTGCGGGAGAATAAGCTTTATGCAAAGAAGAGAAAATGTGTTTTACTCAACATGAGGTGGAATATTTGGGTCACATTGTGATGCCAAGTGAAGTTAAGACTAATCCATAAAAGACGACAATGGTGGAACAATGGCTAGTTCTAACAACATAAGAGTTACAGAGTTTCTTGAGCATGGCTAGTTATTACTGTCAATTTTTTAAAGGCAATGTTAAGAAAGATTCTTTGTTAACTAGGTTGCTAAGGAAGGATGTTTCCTTTACAAGTAGTGCTTCATAGGAGAGAGCAATTTTCAAACTTTGAAACAAACCTTGGTACATGCATAAATTTTATGTACTGCAAATCCCTCTAAGCCTTATGAGGTATCATGTGATACAAGTGGAATGGCCATTGAAGTTGTACTTATGCAAGAGGAAAGGCCTATTATTATGAAAGTCACACCTTGAAAAATATATGCATGTTGTAACTAAAATAAGCACGATACATGAAAATGGGAATATAAAATAAATTTAATTAATACTTAAGTTTTAATTATTAATTAATTATTTAATTAATATAATTAAGCCTTAAAATTAATTAATTAAATTAATCCTTCAATAACCTTACTTAGTAAGGAATATTCCTAAAATATCTTAGAATATTCATATTATTTTCTAAAAATAGTTTACAATAATAAAAATACTATCAAACATAATTACAAATGAAATCATTTCTTATCAACATGTTAATTTTTTATAAATACTTTTCCTAACCATACAGAGAAATCCTCATTTTGTCTAAATCATCACTCTCCGGATTAATCAAATTTTGGTCAATATCTTGATGTTGTTGCCACCACTAACACTCTCACGAATGCAATTGGGAGTTGCCATCCTTGTTAATACATAAGATGTGATAAGACAGGTCTGCATAAAGGCTCATCTAAAAATGACGTTCCTTAAGAATAATATTTATAAAGCGCCCGGTTGCTATCCTTCATTTTATAAAATTCAAAAATCACGAGAAAGAAAAGCTTCAGGAAATGTTTGATACGGTGGATACTGCTCACAAAAGTTTTCGAGATTCTTCTTTCTGAGGCACGTATCCAAGTAGTTCACTAGCTCATCCATGATAGTATCAGAATATGTCGAAAGTGATTGATGGATGAATACAAGCAATGTTTTGGTTGAGCATAGCCTTCTGAGGAGAGTCGTTCACTAAGATATGTGCGTTCTTCATTATCCTTAAGCGACTGATCTCCCCATGAGCCCAAATTCTTTCATTCTTGAAGAAGTATGGCTTGCTTTCCTTTCTTATATTGTGAAATTCGAGAGGTTTATAACATATTCTGGTCAAAAATCCAATCTTTACGAATCACCTCTTCTGCAACACTACAATGTTTCTTAAGCAAATTCAACAGCGGTGTTAAGTTGTGAATCTGCATGCATGACCAAATCCCCACAAGCGCACCCATCTCCTTAAGCTTTTGAGACGACAACCCTGGACGAAAAATAATATCATATCGAAATTTACCATGACAAGGAATGAAATCTCCTTGTTTGATTTCTTTTTTCTATCCTCGGGCCTTTGTCGATGAAGCAGAACACCATTGACATCCAACAACACAATATGGCCATGAGTAACATGGGTAGCGTTGCCTCTTGAATACTTTGCAATCACTTGTTTGCTCCCTTTCACATTTATCTGTTGACACTATATTCGTTGCCTATCCCTTATCATTTAATTGTACATCATCCTTACAAGATTCAGATATTGCATGCGCTGAAGAAATTGATTTCGGAACTGAAGCCAATATAAAAATGATGAAAAAACTGAAGTGGCCCCCATGGTAACGATGTTTTGAGCTGCATTATTATCCATTTCCTGCATGAACTCTGTCATTCTGACATGTGGCACAAGAAATTTTGCCAAACCCCTCTCTTACCTCATGCAATGCTGAAAATCCATGTTCTCAATTGTTTCATTACATCTGCAAAATGATAATTAGCTGACCTTAAATTATCAAGGTATATTATTTACCTTGTTAATGTGTGACCCATGTTTGAACTAAAAGCTTCATTAATCCTTGAGAATTTATTTTCTGTACAAATATAAACGAAATATACAAAAATGCCTTATGTTACACTCATTTACAACTATTCGTCACTCTAAGAACTCATTAACAATTCTTCTTCGCTATTACCTTCTGAGTGAGGCGAAGAAGGTCTAAGCCGCTTGTGAGATGGTTCATGATCTTCTATCTTCTGTTGATGTTTCCATGGGTAATGGAGTGTGAATGTTCTGTACTCCTCGAGATAACTTCCGGTCTAATATCTGATTGAAGTTCGTCCTCAGACTCCGACATTGAACCAGATTCTCTTCAGAGCTATCGCACTTCTGGAGGGAACTTTCCAAATACTCCTTATGGTTTGTTGGGGTAGTCAGTTGAGAACCTCTCTATCCACTTGTTCAGGTCCTCAACCATGGTCTTATCCTTTTCAACGGCAAACACACATGTATCCGAAGGTAACACTCCTTCAAGACGGACCCCTAGTGCAGTAGTCAAAAACCCATGCATCACTGTGAGGACCCCTGATCAAGTTGACGATGCTCCGTGCCGCTTGACTTGTGATGTTTGGATAACGTACATTGCCGAATACGTCCTCTCAGCTATCGGTGTATCGGATGGAGGTTCAGGGCCGTTGGAGTGCAAACAGATGCCTGGCCAGTCATTTGGAAGTTTGAAATTGTTTGGCGCATTCCTAACAACCAAGTGAACAACCGTATCAATGCACTTGGGATCAGCATCATTCATATAAAATCCTGTCCAACGATGTCTATTCTTCTTGGAAGGCAAAAGTATCGGTGACATGAGCAAGAATCAAGAAATAAATACCTGAAAAACGTAGGTATCAGTGAAGAGTGCAAGCATGAATTCAATAATAAATACCTTCTTTGTACATGCTTGCACGGCTAAGTTTCTCCACCAAATCCTCTAGTGCCCTATCTGTCGAAGGATTTTTTGACACCCGCCGATCCATCACGAACAATTGAAACGGTTTCCTACAAGCAGTGATGTTACCCCATAAAGTCTCCGAATCCAACAACAAACATCTGTAGGGCTTGTCGTGATTCGCATCCTCCTTTATAAGGTTCAACTCGGTTCTCCGCTGCTGAAGGACTGCCATAAGAGAAGGCATCATCGCAATGTTCTCCTTTTTGGCGTTGGCGTGCAATAGATTCTTGCCCAGATCTTCCGATTGTTCACCCATTCGACAAGCATATCATCGTTTGTCACATGCAAATATTTGCTGACCTCTTCGTATGTTGAAGCCGAGGTCCAACCCAGTTTGTGGCAGTGTATTCCCAACCACTCCTTGAAGTGCCTGACCGTCTTCAACTCCATTGCCTTGAGATGAAAAGGAGAGGTGGGCTGCTGTTGTTAATCTAGTTTGCCATCAATCACCAAATCAGCCAAGATGTTCCATTTAAAGGCTTCAACCATGTGAGCTTGAAATCGTTGTCTACATCCTTTGTAGATTGAACAGACTTAGCCTTCGGCGTCTTACTGGGTTTCTTTGCAGACTTTCTGAGGGCTCCCTTCACTTGTCTGCTTCTTCTTCAGTGTTCCTTTTGCAAAGGATTCCATAATCCCCAACCATTTGGCAAAGATCCTATCCTCGGGCAAGAAATCAACATCATCAAAAAGGATGTTTCCTTCCCGCCCACCTGGGCAAAATCAACTGCAATTTCTTCAACTCTCTAAAAAAAAGACAGATTAATATACCGGCGAGATAAATCCCGCCCAAACAATTTGCTTACCCGGTAGTTGCAGATTGTGTATTCCCTGCAGTAGCTCTTTGTGGTCGCTGAAGAGATTCCCACACGGCTCGCGTGTGTTTGAACTTCTCCCATATTTTGCTGTTGTAGTGGTTGGTGTCGGCAGCGTCCCATTCCGCCGATAACTTATGGTACTGCTCGATTGTGAGATTCGGCTTAGCTAAAAACGCCGATCTTTTTGTCAGCTTCTCACGGGTATGCTCGGAAAGTTTTGTTGCCATCGTTCCTTTGTTGTGTTCATCGAGAAGTCGTTGGGCTGCCGTTATTGTGTGCTGGCCACTAATGTAGTACTTAATTGATTTTCTATTCTCCGTCTGAATCTTTGATTTGTTCTGGTGTTGTGATCCACACTTTGTCAGCGCCTTTCTTTCTTTAGTATGGCACAAAACAGCATTATGTGGAACGTGTAAGAATTGTCGTCCTTCATCTTCTCCATGAGCTCAGCTACACGTTCCTGGTTGAGTGGCCTGTAATTGAAGTTTGGGTTGACGCTGCAATACTTAACCCTACACTCGTAAATCCTATCATCCAACATCATTTCCTTGTGGCTTATTGCAGCATGGATGCCACAGGTGCAGCTGACAAAACGACAGATGATTTTCTTTTACGATCCGAATCAACATGTGTGATCCCCGACTGCAGCTGTTCTAATGTTCTCGGCACACTCTTCCAGCTCCCGAAAATTCCTAAGCAAATTGAACGTGATCTGTAAAGAACCTGACCGAGCCACCCTCTCAATCTCCTTATGATGTCGCTGTGTTCTTCTTCAATGTGAAGAGGGACGATTGCTCCACTTGTGGATTTCTGTATTGTGAAGCAATATCTTGAGAATACACCTACTCGATGAGTCTGAAGATCTTCGAAGTAGACATCCATGGATCCCCTCCATAGATGGGCTTTCGTTGAGTTGAAGAAAACTCCACGGTCAACATCATTAGTGAACACGTGAACGTCATTATCCACAAGTCGACAAAACCACCCGAGATTAATGTTGTAACTGGCGACCTCTGGATCCGAGAACGTGACATTGGATGGAACAAGGCATATGTGTCGAGCATCGTTCAATCTGGGTTCACACTGCTTTCGGGTGCTTGACTAAATCTACTTTCCATTGTTTTGCTTGTCCAGCATGTGACAGAGGTTAATTTGACAGCAACCATGGTTGCTCCAATGCGCTTCCCGTTTATTTTGAAATATGGCCAAGTTGATTCCAGAATCCCCCTGCCCATCTCTTCTCCTGCTCTCTCTTAATGTCACCTCAATTCCACATCTGAATACAAAAATGATTAGTTCTTCAAGCACATATCCGAGTATAACAGATTTTATTTAATTCTTACCCAAATTTGACGACGACTCCACTAAATCTCTTTGTTTGATCAAATCGTCCTTCTGCAAATAATACACTATGAATACAATCATATAAAAACGCACACACACTTGTATAAACCCGAATATACAAAATTAATACATGATAAATTCACATACACCCTTCTTTGTCTCAGAGAGAAGTGGATGGGATTAACTGTCCAAAGCTCACATTTGTGCTATGCAAAAGACTGATAACATTTAGTTTTAAAACCATCACAAACGTGAGCTTTGGACAGTTTCACATAGTTTACTGGCTTTTACTCAAAATATTATGATAAAATGATGATAATCTCGCCACCCCTTCTATGCCTCTTGAAAGGGTGGGCGGATTAATCTTGCCACCCTTCTATCCCCTAAATGGGTATGCGGGATTAATCCTACCACCCTTCTCGGTCTCAGAGAGAACTGGGCAGGATTTATTTGGCACACCCCTTCAGGTGATCAAGAAGGGTGGCAGGATTAATCTCCCCCACCATGGAAGGGATGGTCGAATTAATCTTGCCACCCTTCTTAGTCCCCTGAACTGGTGTGTGGTAACCTTTTCCGTCTCAGACACAAGTGGTTGAGATTGATTTGGCTCACCAATTCAGGAGACAGAGAAGGATGCCGGGATTAATCCCGCCACCCCTTCCATGCATGGTGAATGATTAATCCCGCCCAGGACACTCTCATATGGATAATGGCAGTTGGCGGGATTAATCCTGGCCGACACTCATTGAGACATAAAGGGTGGCGGGATTAATCCCGTCACCGCTTCTATGCCGGTGAAGGGAATTAATCCTCCCATTATTTTCACGCCTCCTCGGAGGACGACGGGATTAATCCTGCCACTAGGCATAGAAGGGTTGGCGGATTAATCCTGCCACCCATGGCCTGCACGGAATGCGGCAGGATTAATCCTGTCGCCCTCTCGTAAATCGCGCACATACACATATATATATGGGTGGCGGGATTAATCCCGCCACCTAGGCCCTTCACGTAGGTCATGAGCGGTGGGATTAATCTCGTCGGCCTTCACGCAAGCCCTCCGCACAGGTCATGGAGGCGGGATTAATCGTGCTGCCCAAGACCTTCACGAAGTCATGAGTAGCGGGATTAGCCCCGCTGCCCTTCATGCAGGCCATGGGCAACGAGATTAATTCCGCCGCCTTCCGCACAGGCCATGGGCGGCGAAATTAATCTCGCCGCCCTCCATGCAAGCCATGGGCGGCGAAATTAATCTCGCCGCCCTCCATGCAAGCCATGGGCGGCGAAATTAATCTCGCCGCCCTCCATGCAAGCCATGGGCGGCGGGATTAATCATGTCGCCCATGAGGCTAACCAAATAGCCTACATGAAGGGCGGCGAGATTAGTCCCGCCGCCCATGACTGCTGGAGGGCGCGAGATTAATTCCGCCACTCAAAGACCTGCGTGAAGGGTGGCGGGATTAATCCCGCCACCTTTTGGTTAATCCACGCACACACAAATATATATGCATATGTATATACAGGATGTAAGAGAGATGAACAAACACATATATGTATATGTATATACGAAAGTGTATGTGTGTGCCAGAGATAGAAAAATCAATAAGATTATACAGATACAAATACAAATATATATTTATATATGTATATATATATATATATATATAGATATGTATATCATGTGTGTGCGTGTGTGTGTTAAATAAATTAAATTATACAAATACACACACACACACACACACACACACACACACACATATATATATATATATTATATATGTATGTATATGTGTGTAGGAGTGTGCGTGTGTGTGCCAGAGATAGATAAATCAATAAAATTATACAATGCACACACACATATGTATATGTATATGTATATATGTATATCTGTGTGTGTGCTAAATAAATTAAATTATACAGATACACACATACACACACACACACACACATATATATATAATAGGAGTGTGTGTGTGCGAGAGATAGATAATAAATAAAATTATACAGATACACACACATATAAATGTATATGTAAATACAGATAAATAAATATACATCGAAGTGTGTATATGAGAGATATTTCACCTATTTGAATGCGCCTTCAAACCCTACTGCACCGTTGCGCCATTTTGCATCGCCACACCTTCTAAGAAAGATTTATACATCTATTGCACAGCCACTCTAATTCACACCGCCGCCTCTGCCGCCTTTCTTCTTGAAACCCTAAGAATATACCTAAACCCTAAAAGGAATAAAATATACATTAACCCTAATCGAATATTCCTTTTAAGAATATACCTCAACCCTAAAAAGAATAAATATATAATGACCCTAAATGAATATTCTTTCATTATATTATATATAATTTTTAATTTGTGTGCGGAGTGGGTGTGTATCACATACACCCCAAAAATATAAATCATGCAGGGTTTAACATATGTGTGTATATGAGAGTGTTAAATTTTCACGTGTAGCAATATATATACACACATATAATATACACATAGACATACGTACATAGTACATAATATTGTCACGTCAGTACATATTATGGATCATGCATGGTGTGTATGTATGAGAGAAGAGCGAGAGTGTTAACAAATTAAAATCGTACACATTGCATATATTAGTACACATATATACATACACACATACATACACACAGACTAAGTACATATAAATCATACATGCCTTGAACATGATGTTTTTAATAAAGAAGCAACATATCTCTCTAGTTTGTTTTAAGGTTCAAACCCAATGCAAGTATTTATTATTAAATTTTATATGGTACATAATATATATATTAGTATAAAATCTCTATACTAATATAAACTAAATACATGCACATTTTTTCTAATTATTTACTCTAAACACTAAACATATGTAAGTCCTAGTGTAGAGTGTGTGTAACTATAAATATTTGGTTTTGGTTTTAAACTCTATATCATAAATACAAAGCTAGATACTTTATTTTATATTGTGATCCACTCATCGGCTTGTGCATATGTGTTTCTGTAAGCGCTTCTAATGTGTGTGCACGTGTATATATTAAATTTATGATTGTGTTTAATATATGTGTGCAAAAGAAACATCGAATAATTAAGAAATAATATTAATAAACACACTATGAACATATTTTAATTATACATAATAATATATCATTTTATCTAATATTATGCCATATATAATTTTAATAATATATATTAATTTAATATTGATGATAAGGTTTAACATAGGATATTCTTGAAATAATAAGAAATTAATTGAGAAAATCCCATTAATATATACGAATGTAGATCAAGTACTGAAATAATTAACTAAATTAATTATGATAATCATGGAATATTCTTGGAATAATAAGAAAATAATAAAGAATATCCCATTAATATAAGGAAATGTAGATTAATTACTCGAGTAATTAAGAAAATGAATTAATAACACACTATGAACATATTTTAAATTATACATAATATATCATTTTATCTAATATATAGCCATATATAATTTTAATAAATATATTAATTTAATATTGATAATAAGGTTTAACATAGAATATTCTTGAAATAGTAAGAAATTAATTGAGAAAATCCCATTAATATATACGAATGTAGATCAAGTACTGAAATAATTAACTAAATTAATTATGATAATCATGGAATATTCTTGAAATAAAAAGAAAATAATAAAGAATATCCATTAATATAAGGAAATGTAGATTAATTACTCGAGTAATTAAGAAAATGATATTAATAAACACACTATGAACATATTTTAAATGATACATAATAATATATCATTTTATCTAATATATAGCCATATATAATTTTATAATATATATTAATTTAATATTGATGATAAGGTTTAACATAGGAATATTCTTGAAATAATAAGAAATTAATTGAGAAAACCCATTAATATATACGAATGTAGATCAAGTACTGAAATAATTAACTAAATTAATTATGATAATCATGTTTAATATTGGAATATTCTTGAAATAAAAAAGAAAATAATAAAGAATATCCCATTAAATAAGGAAATGTAGATTAATTACTTGAGTATCTAAGAAAAGATATTAATAAACACACTATGAATATATTTTAAATGATACATAATAATATATCAATTTATTTATTATATAAGTATATATATATATATATATATATATATATATAATATAATATAACTTAATAATATATACTGGAATATTAAGAATGTAGAATAATTACTAAAATTTCGTAATATTAAACAGCTTGAATCACTTGAATCACATTAAATACAATTTTATAACACTCATTGCAATTGGAGAATATATATGTTAGAGTGTCAGTTATTTGTGTCAACTTATCTTAAATTTTTTATCTTTTCTTTTCAAAAAATTTTGAATTTTTAACATAAGTATTGTCGGTCTGACATAAATTTGAAATGCATTTAATTCCCACTCAAATTCAGATTTGGTTCTTTCTTCGGCAAGGGTTTTTTCATTTCTATATTTTTTACTCTTTAGATCTTCTTTTTTCTTAATAATGATCAGCTCAGGAGCGACATTAAATTGGGTGCTATTGTTTATAAGAAAGCACGGCGCCTTCAGTACTGTTACAAGTAAGTATTATAAACAAATTTAGAAATACTTATAAAGACTCACTCTCTTACATTCTCCTCTTAAAATTAGAATTTAGGAGTTTAGGAATGCATTAGGATTACATTTATTCCGTTAGGGATTTATCCCGTTTAAACATCCTTTTTACTTAATATTCTTGGTTAGCCGGGGACGGCGGGATTAATCCGGCCGTTCTTTTTTGCCTCTTAAAAAGAGGTGGCGGGATTAATCCCATCACCAGCTCTTTAATAGCTATAGCAGGATTAATCCGGACAATGCTTCTCCACCTTTGAAAAAGAGCGACGGGATTAACCCATCGATAACTCTCTCAATTGATGAAAAGTTACTAGAATTTATTAAAAAGAGTTGTCGGCAGGATTAATCCCGCCAACCATACTAGGAGGTAGAGAAGCATTGGCGGGATTAATCTCGCCACCCTCTCGAGATCTCTTTGAAATCTAGCTTCGGAGAGAGTTGTGAACGGGATTAATCCAGCCACCTATTCCTCGGTGGTGAGAGTTTGGGCAAGATTAATCCCGCCAACTCTTCCTCATGGGAGGGTGTTGCGACGGGATTAATCCTGCCCACAACTTCCTCGTCGGAGGGAGTTACGACGGGATTAATCCCACCGCCTCTCTCCGATGAGGAAGATCTGGCGGAGGGATTAATCTCGCCGCCTCTCTCGACAAGGAAGATCCGGCAACAGAATTAATCCCGTCAACTCTTCCTCGCCGGAGGAGTCGGCGGCGGGATTAATCCCGCTGCCTCTCTCCAATGGGGAAGAGTCGGCGGCGAGATTAATCCCGCTGCCTCTCCAATGGGGAAGAGTCGGCGGCGGGATTAATCCCGCCGACCGTTCCTCGTCGGAGGCAGTCATGGCGGATTAATTCCGCCCATCAGTTGTATTAATAAGCATGAGATATTATCCCTATACATAATTATGTATTATTGCACATGCATATTATTAAGTACCCGCAATTCAGAGATTTTCTTAGAATTATTGCATAACAGATATCATAAATAACATGTGCAAGACAATATGTTTAATATTAGAGATAAAATATGTCTTCTTCAGAACAACGAGATAGTTGGCATTGGAACTGTGGAAGTTCGAGATGTAATGCATCATGTCACAATATTGCCCAAGATCTTATGTGTACGTATGGTGAACACCATTTGCAAGCATGTTGAGGTTCCGAGAATGAATTTGATGAGGGTTCTCCTATATTGTGGAATTTGGATGAAATCAAGGCTAACACAGAATATGCAAAGTCATAAATAAATAGTAGTACGAGTTCACCAGATGATGGCTTGCCTACTATGATGGATAAGGTGATTCTCTTTCTTTATGAGATTGAGGTTGGGAGAGGCATCATCACAGCTCTAAATCTAATGGAAGCAGTGTCAGAAGAGAAACTAGGGGCCAACTTCGTGGGTGTAGTTGTGACAGAGGTTTCACCTAATAGCACATTGCATCCTGGACCCTTGTGAGGTGGCGAACATCTGAATTAAGATGGCGAGATGATCAACATATTTGGGTGGATTTCAATAATAACAACCTGGAAAGACAACCCATATTTGAAGAGGTTCCTTGCATTGGTCCTATTGTAAAAAAAAGGTGATTCATAAGTTGCAGATCTTCCCCTACAAGTTTCGGCAAGAGGGTCAAGATAGATCCTACATCTTCTAAAAGTGTTACGAGCATTGCCACGATTGACTGTTGCAAGAAGAACTGTTGTCAGATGGCAGACCGGAATGAAATTACCAATGTCGACATGTCTTTCATATGCTCACCCAAAAGTAAAGGCATGAGTTTGTATATGCTGCACTAACTGGGTGTATGATGGAATGGCCCTGGACACAAGTTATCAGAGTACATCCATAGTATTTAATAAGGTAGCCATCTGCTTCAAACTTGGTACACTATATACGGGATCCCAAAGATCATGTTCTACCGTCGAAGGGATGAGTGGCTAGATGGAGCACGAACCTCAGTACATGAAACACTCATCTGATCAAAACCCGCTCTCACATTATGGCAGTCATAAAGATACTCAAGGCTTTGTGGAAGCAAATGCAAACATGATACCTCACAAATGCCAACCACAAATGCAAGGGTTAGGAAAAATCTCAAGGTTTTGCCTTCAATCTACACTCAATTGAAGTGTGTGAACATGTGAACAAGTGCCTCAATTTGATGGGGCTGATCTGCACTAGTACCTTCAACAACATGGAATACTCATTTTAAGAAGTGGAGATTGCAAAACACTCTAGTTTTTCCAAGTGTGACACTTTACATCATTGAAAGGCTGCAGAGGCTTGTGCAAAAACCTTGGTGGAGATCATTGGCCCACATGATTGGACAACAAACTTGCCGGTCTCAGTACTATGCACATCGTCTGTGTCACGCCCATCAGAATACTTGTGCTTGATGCATGACAAGATGAATCATTCAAAGACCAGCATTCCAAAGCTCGTTACAACACCAAAGTGCCTTGGAAATGTTATGAAACTTCCGATTTTATGACATGTGTGCTAACACATGGACACGATTGTGAGTCATATGGACACTTTTCACTTCCACATTGGTCTAGCGACTCCAATTTCATTATGGGTCGTTGGCCATGTGTTTCAGAAACCTTAAAGCCCACTCACAAACAAATCCTATCGGTGATCTCAAAGTAAAGAAATAATACCTTCAACCTTTACATAATGCTCTCATGAACATGTCTACACTTGAGGTTACTTGGAATATGAGAGGCATTGTCAACAGCTGCACAAAAAACAGATGGCCCTGTTGAGAGTTTTGGTTCAGTGGAGGGATCTAACTCAAATAGTGTGCTTGTGCCCTCAACATCAAATAAGCTTCCTCATCATTTACTTTTACAGATGGATAATTGTGAAGTGAGAACAAAAATAGGTAAATCATTTTAGTTAATACTTACTTTTATTTTCTAGATATGTGCTAGCATACTTGTCAATGCTTGTTGCCAAAGGTGTGTTTGAGACAATCATGCTCAGTTTCCTTATGGTTGGTCACACTCATGAAGATATTGATGCACTTCAGTAAGGTCTCCAACTCTACAAAAAGGACAAGTGCACTTACCTTACCGCATATGATGGATCTTTTTGAAAATTGCATCTCCCAAAAAAGTTGTGCTTTGCTTGTGATTGAGGTGCCAGACTTCAAAAAGTTTTTCAAGGAGTATATAAAAGAGGAGCGATTCTTTAGTTGATCACCTTGTGCCATTACAATTCTTTTTCTCCATAATAGATGGTATACCTATTATGCAGTATAAGTTACAGCCATCAAAGCAAGAGTGGTTACCGAAAGAGGGCTTAATGCTCTTCAAAAGTGGAGAGGATGGAAAGCCACTTCTCCCAAAAGGACAACCAGACCCTATTCCATTGAGTGCCTAGCTCAAGGCACAAGAGGTTATTATTGATGGCATCAAAAAATAGTGGCATGGGTTCAAAAATTGATGCCAAACAATTCTAATAAGGCAACTGGTTACTTAGAACTATATAAGCATGTGGTCGACTATTGGGAACTATGGTTCGAGAGTTAGAAGGGCCTACTGTCACAAGTACAAAATTGCAACACCCTTTTTGGCCTAAAACAAGTGGCAAGAGGAGATTGAAATGACATCACTGAGCACAGACGACATAAAAGCCAGTAGTGATGTGGAAGTGCAAATCCCACACTTTGTTGAACAAAGGAACCAAAAACCTAAAGCATACTTTGATTGCTGCAAGGATCTTCAAAAACTAATTATGGTCCTCATTACTCTAGATGTGTCATATAATCAGCCTATTTGGATGAGACAAATTATTGAGACACTTAAAGTAATCAGAAAAAATAATATGGTTAAGGTTGCATGGTTTACACCATAAAAAGGTAACAAGAGAAGGAGAGCGAAAGATATAATGGATGCCTAGAGAAAACATGGTCTCCCAATCAAAAAGACCCAGCATGTTTTTATAAATGTTAAATCCATTCAATATGGGTGGATGTCAAGAAGCATTGAAAAGTCACGATTAATAAAAACTGCAAGAGAATGTATATTTTCTGAAAGCTTAAAACAATTACAAAATCATAAAATATCGTATATTTAATATTCATAATTATATAAACTCTTTAATAATAGTACCAAATTGTTTACTTAACTATATAAATTTATAAAAATATGGAAGATTTGTATATTATATATATATTATTACTAGTACAAATTTTTAATTAATGTTATATTTAAATATTAATATTTTAATAACAACATCAATATTTATATAATTACCTCTTATGCTCTTCCTTAATTTTTATATTAGGCCCATACAATCTTAAATATAATATATTATATAATTTAATACCTTCTACTTTTATAATGTTATTAATTTTTTGGTTTATGAATGTTATAATTTATTAAAGGGTCAATTACAAAATAGAATATTCTAAAGAATATTCTGTCTTCAAACATATATTCTAAAGAATATTCCTTTAATATTAGAAAATGCTAATTAAATAACTAAAATTGTTAATTATTATGAAATGGGACTATAGACATGCACATTTTAGTTACAACATGCATATGTAGAACAACGATACTCAATGTATGAGTGAGAGCTACTGGCTATTGTTAATGTCAAGCCACAATCCAGGAACAAGGAAGTGACAGTTAATACATTATAAGTTTGGAGGCACAATCTTTTGATGTAAGTTTTAAGATGTTTACAAATCACAAGCCTTTGGTGTATATGTGCACATAGGAGTTAAGCTTTTGACAAGCTCATTAAATGGTTAAACTCATGGAGTTTGGTAAATTTCCCATTGAGCATCTTGCGAGGAAGGCTAACATGGTGGCATATGTTTTTCACACATTAAGAAAGCCACAATGGTTAGAGAATTCCAAACACGATGTAATAAAAAGATGGTCAATGAGTTTAACCATGTAATTCAACATGCTCAAACACAATACGCTGTAGGAGCTCAGATACTGTTCTCGTTTTAGGATGGAGTTCTTTATTATAATGATTATTATATCTTTCTCGTGTGGACCATCTGATCAACTAGATATTAGATTTCCATCATGATCGCTCGGAGGTTGGTCACTTTAAGGGAGAAAAGCATATAGTTGATCAAGAGGAAATTCTATTGGATGAATATGAAAACTAATATCAAAAAGTATTATAGAACTTATGACAAGTGTTAGCAAGTAAACATACCCAAAGAGAAAACCAGGTGGGCTATTAGTACCATTGCCTATTTTAAATAGGTAGTGAAGTAGTATCTCTATAAACTTTATCACTCATTTGCCAAGGACATAGAGGCAGAATGAGCAAGTGTGAGTCATTATGGACATGTTGACAAAAATTTTCAATCTAGTTCCCTTAAGGAAGAATGTGAATACATCAGAGCTAGCTATGATGTATCTACAACATGTATTTTCCATCCATGGATTTCCAAATGATAGTACAAGCGATTGGGACTCCAAGTACACTTCTAATTTCTAGAGAGGCTTTTTTAAGTGCATGATAGTGAAGTTTAAGTTGTGTAGTGGAGATCATCCCAAGATAAATGGGCAAACAAAGAGGGTAAACCAAGTTCTGAAAAATATGCTAAAGTATAGTCTCAACTAGAAGGAAGGCCAATGAGATAAGTATATCTCATTACTCAAGTTTTGTTTCAACAATAGCCAACACAGTGGGATTGGGATGAGCCAAGATAGCTTTTGAACTAAGGTTAACAAGTAAGATGACCCATGGCAAAATGGATGAGGAAACTAAATATCTGAGTGTTGAGCTTGAGAACAAACAGAGTTTTTGCAAGAAGATCTTATAAGCAAGTCAAAGCTAAGCTATTAAGTTTGTTAATGAATTGTCAGAGTTTTTACATGATGCCACAAAGGCAGCTTGCCAGGTGCCAACCCTAGAATCCCCTCTTTGGAAACCCCATGGAATCTAGTAAAGTAACTCGTATTAGAAGCCCAACCCTTAGGAACTTAAGCCCCTAGCCATGAATGAGGCTCACCTTGTGAATCAGGACATGCAGACTAACCGAGCTATAGGTATCGTTCCTAGCTTGGCGTGGTTGAGGCGGCCGGAGCAAGGCCTCAACCACTAGATTTGCAGAACGTGAACTCGGACAATGCCTTTGAGCGTGTGAGTAGGTTTTCGGGCCAAGGAATCTGACTAACTCTTGGAAGTAACGTACTCCCGTCACGAAGGCGTGATCCTGCCAACGATAAGGATAGTCTAACCCAAAGGTGGGACGTACCCCTGTCGTATGGAAGTTAGGCCGGCACAACAGAGGGTTGCGCCTTGACGACATAAGCTTAACTTGCATCGATAGGAGGTTAACAAGCTCTCTTTTTAAACTCAGGAAGCCTCACTACATATACTCTACCTTATTTATGTGACGGACCCCCCCCCCCCCCCCCCCCGTTTTCCTAAGTGAGTAAGTGGGCTGGCCAGCCCTTACACCGGAAAATGTAAAATAAACAAAGCAAAAAAACTATGCCTAATTTTATAAATACTAGGGTAAAAAATTTTTTACTAACATACTAAGGGAAGTACTAAGGGTCCAAGAACAAGGGTTGGTTTTTGGGTTTGTAACATGTATAAATTATTTATAATTCGTTAAAATATAGTGAAAAAACATTTTATTTATTTTCTCATTTAGATTATGTTTTTATTTCACCATGGTAGTTTGATAATAAGTTAAATTAGGAATAATTTTCTACTTTGTAAATAAGGATAGAAAGAAAATTATATTTAATTTAATATATCATAATAAAATATATTTTAGTTTTGAATTATATTAGAAATGCACACCTGTATATTATATTATACACACACATACATCCTCTATGTAAACTCGACAATTATGGCTTAACAAAAGATATTTCATTTTGAATATATAATGTTTAACCTATGTGGTATGTGTGTGTGAGAGAGACAAAACAGGAGAGATGCATTATACATTCCACGATCGATTGAAATGGTGTGCCTATGAATGTTTTAATTCTATATATGTGCGTGTGGTGCTCATGGATGTGTATATGAGGTGCCCATGTTGGTTTTTTGTCTCTGAGTTTTTATAATGTTTAAATGGTTTGACATGAGCATGTGTTGAAAGTATATAAGTATGTGTGCATGCATAAATTCATCTCTCTTTGTCCCTCTCTACACACACATATATAAATAATGTCTATAAGATGTATAGACTCACATATTTAAATTATAATAATATAATAGATATTGTGAAACCTTAATATATACATACATTATACTTATATAAAATATTACATGTAATACACGTAAGCTAACCTAAACAGGGGATCCTAGAATATGCTTTAGGGTTCTTCTGTGAAGCGGCGACGCTCCGTTGCTGTAGATTCATGGTCCGTGCACAGCGAATACGGCAGCGTCTCGGAGCGGATGAACTCATTCGCCAGGCCGAGGCCATGATTGAGACCGCCTCTGTCCAGGATTTCAGGTATCTGGCTGTGTCAATCTGAGAGAGAGAGAGAGAAGGGAGGGAGGGAGAGAGAGAGAGAAGGGAGAAGGGAGAGAGAGAGAGAAGGGAGAGAAGGGAGAGAGAGGAGAGAGAAGGAAGAGAGAGAGAGAGAGAAGGGAGGGAGAGAGAGACACCATCCGTATCTTCTTGGTTTATGCCAGAATCTTTCTCGTCCAGATCCTGCAAGAGGTTTGCTAATGCTCCCTCTCTTGCCATCTCTTGTGCCATTTCTGGAGTATACTGTCACCGAGTGCTTCCCCATATATGTCAGCTACAATAAAGTAACATTTAATTAATACTACACAATAGAAGCATACAAATGCGTTTACACACACACACACACACACACATATATATATATATGGAGAGAGAGAGAAAGAGTCAATCGTACATCATTTCTTTATAAATATATGCACATCCACACATATGTATGTATTTCTATGTAATTCAGTACACATGTATGTGTGAATCTGTGCGTTAATTCTACATAAAAATGGTGAAAATGATTTAAATCAATGCGATAGTAATCTAATTTTGTATATAATTTCACATACTTTATTGAAAATCCGGGAGAAGGGAGGGAAGAGAGAGAGAAGGGAGAGGGAGAGTGAATACTACATAAAGTGAAATATTTATTTTGACCACAATCTTCTGAAACGTAAATTGATAAACAATAACTCTTATCTAATGCTACCAATAAATGTTAAAAATATTTCTAGAAGTTTATAAAAATTAAATAGTAGTTTATACTCATTTGAATATTATACATCTCTAGTTATATCTGTTTATTACATATTATCAACTTTAATTACAAAGTTGGTTTTTACTTAACGCAAGAACTGTGTTATTATATATACTTAATGATTAGTCGTGTACAGGGATAATTGTTTGTATACTATAGTTGCATACCCACTTAAATCGTTAAGCATGTGTATGTTGTCTTACATCAGAGTCTATGTACGCGTTTAATATATATGCATACATATAGAATACATGTCAACATATATACATCCATATACATGGACTTACGCAGTATGGGTGCATATTAGAAAATGTGTGTGTGGGTGCTTGCGTGCTATGACCATTTAACTATGCATATGTTACATTCATCTGCTGTATAAAAATCTAAGCTTATTTAATAGCATATATGTCTTTTTGTTCTTATTTCCTGTTCTGTGTCTTCACAGATAATACAAAACTGTGTAGATACATTGCTGCTTGCACGTTTTGTTGTCCATGGATACACCTTGAGAAACGTGGTTGTCAATCAAGATGGTGTGCAAACTAATGCCGAAGACAAAAACCAGGTTTATTCATTTTTCATGTGTACTCCTAGTCTCCTTAGTTAGTAATAGAATACATTCTCGTATAGTTATGGTAGGGATTATTGTTCCTTGCTATATATATTATATGTAATATTATATAAAATATTACATATTAATATATACATACTCATATAGTTATTGCAAGGATTAGAAAAATAAGTGAAAAAGGATTAGAAAAATAAGTGAAAAAGCTTAGAAGAAAGAGACAAGTAGAGATTTAATGTTTATTGTTTTTAATTTAATTAATGAAATTAAAGAGTTTTTATTAAGTACAATTAAAATCAATAAACAAACTTAAATTTAAATAAAATAAATTATATAGAAAATAAATAGAAATTATTACTGATAAATAAGGGTAAAAACAAGGGTAAAAACAAAACAATACAAGGTATATTCTATAATAATACAATGTTAAAAAACAAACCAATGTTCGACCCCTAGTATGTTAACTACTTTTTACAAAAACAAAGGCTTGTTTTCTAGAGATGTTTTTTACCTTAAAAATGACAAAAACTAGGGTTTACATTTTCCGGTGTTAGAGAAAATGAGTTGTCCTAACCTAACCCTAAACCTAACCCCTGGGGGGGGGTAGGGCGTGGGGTTAGGGCAACCTAGGGTTAGGTCAACCTTAGGGGGTCCCTAACTCTTTTTTGATAAGCTATACTTTTTAACGAAAAACCTACTTTGGAATGTCAAACCAGGGGAGAGTTTTCTAAAAGGTAAGTACTACCTTTGCCTAGAGTTTCTCGAGGTACCTAGTGAACTGCCTGCCGGACTACCCCTAAACACCCTAAGTGCACTAAGCGAGGTTATTTCTCACTATAACTAGGGTTTGTCACACAACTCGGTAAATAACAACAATCAAACCCCAAAGTAAAGGGTCGAGTCATAGTAAAAACTATGACACGCTCCCTGGCTTTGAAAATGTCAACTTCCTCATTGACGTCTAACTCCAAGACTAGACTAGGTTAGGAAAAATTAATGAAAAATTAACGCTAATCACTCTATGTGAGTTAGCAAAAAGTCACAGGTTTTATTACCCCCTTGCATTATGTGAAGCCAAGTACTTTAGAACCATCGTTCATTAAGCAACAACTTAGCTGCCGGAGGCACCACCTACAACAAGAAGTCACTTGAAGACCTTTTGCACGTCTACAAAGTCTGTCACCTGACACAAACAACAAGTTAGTTAATTTCTTTAAAATTAACTAGAATTTATATTGGAGGCCTCTAGTTTAGGTTGTCTGTTGGCCCCTAGGTTAATAAGAAATAAGTTCACTTTATTTTTCATCATCATTACCAACAATTTGAGACCTCGCCTCAAACTCATTCACTACCTCCATCACGTTCTGTAGATTATCCAATGGTTTCCATGTCAACTCGCATGCCGGGTAACCCTTTCACTTAACAAGATATTCTCATTTACTTTTCCGTGACCCTCGGCATTTAATATCCTTTGCATCCAAAATTGACTCAACTTCGAACTCCTTTGTATCGTCGACCAGCTCAGAAAGCGGACATAAGTTTCATATCTTTGCGAATGTTTTTTCATCCTTGTGGAATGGCTCGAGTAAATTGACATGAAATACATTGTGTATTGTTCCCAAATCCGAAGGAAAGATCTAACCCATAAGCCATTTTTTCCTACTCGCTTCACCACCTTGTATGGACCTATGTAGTGCGATAGAAACTTCCTCGAAGAGTCGTTGGAACCTTTCAGGTTTTTGGTACTCAACAATACCATATCTCCAACCTGATACTTTACATCCCGCCGATGTTTATCATACTACTAACGATACCTTTCCTGTGCTGCAACATCGCTTGACGAGCAGCTTCTCATGTTCGATATAATTGTCTAGTGAACTCTGCTACAGATGGAACCCATTGACATCGTCTTCGGTAACACCAACTCTGAGGAATACCACCCTTATTCCTAGTTAACACTTGGTTGACAGTGGCCCATCATCACGGTTAGCCGGCAAGATGCCCACGGCACAGATGAGCGACTGGACAAAGTGCCGGATAAGGGAGGTATTTTAGGTACGGACTGATGGCAATCGGTGTCAGGTGGCGGCGTAACTGGGCGAAGATCGATCGTCTGGACCAATTACCCAGGGTATGAAGACAGCACGTGTGGGAGGCGCATAAATGTGACAGGCAGGACTCTGTCACCAGGCGGTAGACTAGTGGGAGAGCGCCACCTGTAGCTAGGGATTAGCGGTAGTACCCACTATATAAGCCAGAAGGCTGGTAGTGGGTCCGGGTCTTTTGGGGAGTCAAGGTCTGCGTCTTATAGCTTGCTCCACTGTTGGAGGTAGTTGTACTCAGACAAGCAATATATATCCATTTTCCTTCTATTCACCTCACAAGTGGTGTTTCCTGCTTGCTCGACTCCTGGGCACTGCAATTCTCTCTGGCCAGTCATCTCAGTAGAACTCCCCCTTACCTGTAAACGGACCCTCGCGGCGTCCGGGTAAAGGCCAACCAATACCTTCCATCACTCCTGAGGTAAGGTCCGGCTTGCTAGCCGAACCTTCGGGGTTGGACGCTCTCAACAGCGTCCTGGCGACCACTGCAGCTTCCTGAGAAGTACCACAATCTGGCCTGCGGAGTCCCCGATGACCATTTGTGGTGACCACGGAGGGATACATAGTACACAAATTCACTGTAGCAAGTGGAGTGGCGGCCCGACGAAGAGCTGGATTAACTCATTCGAGCAAATAGAGATTGACGAGCAACAGCTGACCAGGAGAATGCGGTGGGCCAGTCGAGGAAGATTGATGGACGGCGGCAAGGCACCTCAATTGCCGCAATCAGCCCCTGCCTCACCTACCAGAGGGAACGACGGTAATGTTGCATGGCCAAATCTCCGAGCAGCGGTAAACTCGGCACACCAGCGGCAGAGGCGGTCACACGCCACTGACAACGAAGAAGGATATGAAGGAACCGCAGCACATCCGGACGACAATCCAGGCACGGCAGCATGCGGTATGAACAGCACCCGAACGGGCAACTTCGCCCGACAGTAACCTATGACACAGAGTGGGACGGATGGCAAGACGATGAAAGCCCTCCACCTCTCGATGTAGGTGAAAGTGACGGCCACGAAGAGCCCCCATACCAACAAGCAGAACCAGTGTTTGACGAGTACCCCGAAGGAGGAAACCTTGCCCAAGACAACCCCAGGAGAGGGTAGGCTTGTGACGGAGGCAAGAATCTCGAGGGGGCAAAAGCAACACGAATAGCAACGGAGGACGTGAGCCAGAAGCCCAGCATGACGCGGGGGTCTGCCCGGAAAGAGGGGAGGAAGAGCCTCATCCAGGAAGCCCCCGTAGGGAGGGCATCGATTGCCAACAAGGCAACCTCTACACCAGAAGTTCAGCCGATCGGACGACGCAGCTGGTCAGGGTGGTTACCAGGATGAGAATCCAAGGCTTCGGAAGGCTGGGGTACACATGGGACGATCGCCTGCGCGGAGGCGATTGGACGTCGACGAGCTGACGGACTGGGAGGAGGCACTAGAAAGAGGGCCGCACAGTGGCTAAGTTGGAGAAGGGACGAGAGGAATTCGTCCAAGGACAGGAGAGATTCGCCCGAGCAACTAGTATTGCATCGGCCCCGTGAGGGAAATCCGCCAGGGCACACGGCAGAGCCGCAACCATTACCAGACGGGGGATATCATCTCAGGGTGAGGAGGAATCGCCCCATCGATCACGACCGTCTAGATGTTGCGGGGGATTCCGTGCACGGTCATACAAAATTACTCGCTGGAGGAGGGAAAACCGTCCAGCTAAGGTAAGCCGTGCACCAGCCGTTAGGTTGGCCCCGTGGCAGGGGCCCCCGAGGGACAGCCGGGAGGAGCCCGTCCTCGTCACCCACCCTCAATGGGAGGGCAAGGCCGTGAGGAAGGAGAAAGGTGCCCGCAAAATACCAGGACATGGACTACACCATGTCCGAAGCAGAGGGTCCGGATCGGAACAACTCTCAGGCACAACGGGACACCATGGGAACCGACCCAGTCACCTTATTAGCCTGAGCGCTCAATCGGATGCAGTAGAGCACTGTAACAGTGCCCTTACCCGCGTTCCATGGAGCGAAGGGGGAAAATGCAGACCAACATGTACACAAGTTCGAACAGGTGTGCGAACTTCGGAGTGTGAGCGACAATCACAAGAAGTTGAGTGCCTTTGGACAAGAAGGCACACGCCTGGTGGATGCGATTCCACGAGGCGAACGAAGGAGCCCATTGGGAAACCGCACGAAGGGCGTTTCTGGATACCTTTCGGGAGGAAAAGAGTGAAGAGGAGGTGATCCACAAGCTAACGAGCTTGAAACAGAAAGCAGGAGGGTCGGTCGATGAGTACACGGTCTGCATACTGGGGTATATCGCCCGGCTAAGAGATGCTCCCGTTGACTAGACGTTCAACAAGTTAATTCAGTACGCCAAGAAGCCGAAAAGCGGGAAGTTGAAAGACGCCAAGAAAGGAAGGCACAAGACAAACCGGACGCAGAGGAGGCGAATGATACCTCATCAGATGAGGAAAACCTCTTGAATGCTCCAAGGCCGACCAAAAAGGAGAAATGGTCGGGTACCAAGGGACACAAGTAGCTATAGCGGGGGGAAACCCTATGAAGACTTATCCATGACACTGGCTCAAATGGGATACACTGCATGGGGGTAAATACTGTCGGGTGTGTAACATCCGCGGATCTCACAACACGGACGATTGCTACCGGTTGGCTGAACTCCTGAGCAAAAGCCACCACAAGCAGCCACACTGACGGTAGAACGAGGAACCGAAGAGGGGCAGATGGCCGAAGGAGTTACAGCCGCAGGACGGAGGGAGACAACCAACCCCGTAGGAGGTCCCGTTAGGAGACCGGAATCGTAGGTCCCATTCTCGAGAACGGCCACCGTATCGACCCAGGTATGACGACAGAGAGACGACCGGAACGCACTGTGCGGAGGCCCACACCCGCTCTACCGATGTTCATGGGTATCATTGATCAAACCAATGCTAGAAGCGCAAGCAGCCGGCGTCGCCAGACGAGTAACGGCAGATCCCCGCAACCCAATTCCAAACTCCACACCGCAAGTAAACCAAGTAACGGTGGTACTACCAGAACAGGACGTCGGACAGACATAGTACCATAGGCTCCCTTAGCGAGAAACAAGGGAAACACAAAGGCGGAGAACCAGGGGAGCGCGAAGGGCGAAAAGAGAAGATAGGCAACAAAAACCCCGGTTTTAAAGCAGTGGGTAAGGAAGCAAACGCAAGAACTGACAGTCTGAACCTGTGGAGCCCAGCCGAGGCCAGAATCGCTAAGAAAACTAAGGAGAAGGCGAAACCGCACATTCGTAAGGGGGAGGCCCAGAGGGGTCAGAACAGGAAACGCCGCTGGTTCCCACCGCAATGGGAGAATCGGGTACGACCAGCAGCAAGACCCCCACCAAGAGGCACTGCAACCACAGTGGACTACGTGAACGACGTACCAACTATCCCGGTTGCATGGCGGGTCACACAATCAGCGAAGTGATTATAGATGGGGGTCAGCAGTCAATGTCATGTCAGCAGAGCTCCACAGGAAATTGCGTATGCCAACTCCGGAGCCCACTCCATTTCAGGTACGCATGGCCAATCAGGCCGAGGTGGCGCCCAATGGCATCTTGAGGGCAGTAGAGGTCGAGATCCAAACGGTCAAATTTTGGATCAACGTTGTGGTCCTGGATATGCACGCAGGGGGGGATTCGACCTACTCCTCGGTCGACCCTGGCTCAGGGGTGCAAAGGTACAGCACGATTGGGAACACCAACAGATACGGTTCCGCACCAGACGGGCGATAAGGTCCATACCCACAGGCAAAACCCAGGCCCCCGCACGGAGATTCGGGGCGTTGGAGTATCAGGAGCCCCAGGCGGGGATGGAGCGAGGGCGTAACAACGACCTCCGCAGGCCGACTTCCGGATTGGGTCGCCAGACAGGAGGCCTCGCATCAGAGGCAGGCCAACGTGAAAAACTAAGGATCGCAGAGCAACCAAAGCCCGAGACTATCCGGCACCGGAACGTTGGTTCACCAACCACCAGACAAGTCCGGAGGGCTTATGTGGACATACCCAAGCCAACGGCCCCCAATCAAGCGGAGCCACCCAGAGCCGGTATCGACAGGGATCGGCAGCCCTTTTCGGTCCTGGTCCCAAGGAGAATATCCACTACCTGGGCCGATCGGAGATCGGCCCGGGAAGTGGGGGGGGAGAAGCTCCGGCGTAGACCTCCCGGTGGAAGTAGGACAGAAACCTAGATAGGGGACATGCGGGCCAGTGTGGGGAAGAAGCGGCAGGAAGGGATCAACAGGTAAGACTGTGCAGTTAGAGCCAGATGGGCCTCACCAGGCGGCAGCAAAACCACCACAGTCTACGTTAACGGACAAGTACGAGACGGCCGATAGTAGCAGCGCTGGTCACCCAGATGGAGCACAGATTGAGGAATCCCGGGGCAGAACCAGCGAACCATGGGGCGAAGAGATAGGGAGGACGGAGGAGCCGGAAGCAGGATCTCCAAACGCACGTGTGGCCAGCTCACAGGACCACATGGTCCACGAGGTTGGACCACAGGCGTGAGGCACGCACTACGAAGGCAATGATGGTGGCGGCGCCATCATTGCGTATCCAGGCGCAGGGATAGACGCGCCAGTCACCTCGGAGGACGCCACAAGGACTGCCACGGCACCTACACTCAGAAAGGAGGTGCACAATGCCACACCTCCATTACCATGACCACGGGGTGGACAGAGAGAAATCGGCCAGTGGTGATCAGAGAAATTCGAGTGCTCATCAAGGGCCAAGAACGAGCAGCGGAGCTAGTATGCCCAGGTACTCCAAGTTCAAGGAATTAATCGGGCAACCCGACGTCCGGCGAGTCAGGAAGCAATTACGATTGGATGAATTCTTCGACCTTCCGTGGGGAGAAGTAGAGGACCCAGGATTTGATGAGAAGGCCAGACAATTCCTCCAGTCAGCGAATTAGTGGCTAGTCAAACCGGGCGTAGGGGGATACAATTCTGCACGGATGGGAGTGCCGTCTTCCGCATTATGTTCGATGAACTAGCGATAGTCTTCCGGCTACCAGGGGACGGCCTAGCCCTAGGGGAATGCTCGGACGCGGAGGTTCAAGCCCGCCACCACAGGAAGTCATGGACTACGAGGCATACAAGCGAAGGAGGAAAGCCGAGTTCGTAACGCTAGTGGCCTTCATGCTCACAGGAAGAACAGGGAGTCGGATCACCAGCGATTGGCGAACGGTCTTTGCAGGGCGTGGGAAGGAGTCGATAAATTGGGCTGACTGCCTTAAGCAGTACCTGATTCCGGCTCTAACTAGTGGGATTCACGGAGTTCGAGCCGGCACTGAGCAAAGGCTACCCACGGCTGGCCACATTGCTATTATGACCACGGGCTCGTTCGGCCGAACGGTAGTAAGAGCACCACCACCACTCCAAATGGGGGAACAGCCAGAACCCCCGGAGTCAACAGAAGAACAGGATTCAACGGAGGGACCGGCGTCTACAGAAGAACAGGGCTCAACAGAAGAACAGGGTCAACAGAGGAGCAGGCGAGGGTAGCCTCCTTCCGGACCAGGAATCACCAGGGTATGTACACAGGAACCCATACACGCGATTCCCCTGGCTATAGGACCCCCACTACCGGAATCCTCGTCAGACGCAATCGAGCAATCTACCGGCCCAGCCAGGGAGGGAAGAAGGACAAGCCCGAGGACGAGTACGAGAGTAACTACCAACACTTCCAGGCCAACGGACGATGGACCTCCACGGTCTATACCAGGCTCGGGGGTCTTCGACCAGCTAGACGAAGCCATGGCGATATATGACGGCCTCGACCTCCCAGCGGTGGCGAGGGAACACGACGACATAGTGACAGAACTCACGGAGCGGCGGCAGGGAGCCCGGGAAGTCGCCCAAAGGGCTAAGGAGCTACTGAGTGAAGGGGCCGATGTGTATGATGACAATGAAGAGAACGAAGGACGCCTGGGAAAGCTGGAGCGAAAGGAGAGCGGACTTCCAGTGGTTGTACAGTGAGTGCGAAACTCTCCTAGGGCTACTCAACGATGACCAGCACGCCCGCAGCCGGGTCATAGCCGGAAGGGAACAACAGATACAGGAATGCAAAGCTCGGTTAGAACGAAGGTGTGGGGAGCTCGCTGAGGCACAAGCAAACTGACGGCGGTCAGAAGGGAATTACTGACAAAGACTCAACTCTCCAAAACCATTACCACACCTACAGCCAGCAACCGGGACCCCTACTCAGGAAGCCAGAAGCGAGCGCCACCAGGCCAGCCGGCCCGGGACAGGACTCGGCCCACCATCAGGGAGCTAGAGGTACACACCCAGCTACAGGCCCAACTCCTCGCGGCAAAGGAACAAGAATTACAATACTCCGGAAAAGGATGCAGGACCTGGAGGATCAGCTCCAGCAGGCCCGGAGCAACAGACAGGGTCTGAGGCAAAGCTCCGAAGGGTGATCGCGCTTCGAGAGGCGACCATCACCACATTAAAGACCACGCTAGCAAGATCGCCATGTACCGGGAGCTCCAAGGGCAGATAACTAGGGCACATGGCCCGAGGACGTGCCAACGAATAAGTCCGGGCATCTGGTTGATGGTGGCCCATCATCGCGGCCACCAGCAAGACGCCCACCGACACGGACGAGCGACTGATGAAGCGCCGGATAAGGGAGTACTTCAGGTAGACTGATGGCGATCGGTGTCAAGCGGCAGTGTAACCAAGCGAAGATCCGATTGTCCGAACCAACTACCCAGGTACGAAGGACAACATGCGTGGGGAGGCACATAAATGTGACAGGCAGGACTCTGTCACCAGGTGGCAACTAGTGGGAGAGCGCCACCTGTAGCTAGGGACTAGCGGTAGGTACCCACTATATAAGCCGGAAGGCTGGTAGTGGGTCGGGGTCTTTTTGGGGAGTCAAGTCTGCGTCTTATATAACTTGCTCCACTGTTGCAGGTAGTTGTACTCAAACATGCAATATATATTTATTTTCCTTCTATTCACCTCACAAACGGCGTTTCCTGCTTGCCCGACTCCTAGGCACAGCAATCCTCTCTGCCCAGTCATCTCAGTAGAACTCCTCCTTACCTGTAAACGGATCCTCGCGGCGTCTAGGTAAAGGCCAACCAATACCTTCCATCACTCCTGAGGTAAGGTCCGGCTTGCCGGCCGAACCCCCAGGGTTGGACGCTCTCAACAACGTCCTGGCGACCACTGCAGCTTCCTGAGAAGCACCACATCTGGCTTGCGGAGTCCCTAACGACCAACACTTCCATCACGCTACATCCGATTGTAGTGTATGTCGAGTTATTGTAACATATCTCAGCCATATCTAAGTGTTCAGCCCAATCAAGTTGATCACCTTGAACATAGCATCAGAGATAATCCTTGACTTGTCGGTTCACCCTCTCCGTTTGATCATCAGTTTGCGGATGGTAGGCTGTACTGAACTTCAGCATCGTATGAAACTGCTTAAACAATGTTTCTCAAAACTTACCCGTAAATCGAGGATCCCGATTTGAGATCATTTTTCCGATAGCCCGCGCACTCTTATGACTTTGTGAAAGAACAAATTTGCTACTTGAATGCATTCACTGTCTCTACAGTTGATCCATGATAAAATCCAAAGTAACACTTTGAAATGGCCACTCTGAAATTGGTAGACACTGTAACTTCCTAGCTCACTTTTGCAATCGGCTCTTTACTTGTTGACATGTGGTCGTCGGGGACTCCGCAAGCCAGATGTGGTGCTTCTCAGGAAGCCTCAGTGGTCGCCAGGACACTGTGGAGAGCGTCCAACTCCGGGGGTCCGAACGACAAGCCGACCTTACCTCGAAGTACTGGAAGGTGTTGGATGTCCTCTACCCGGACGCCACGAGGGTCCGTGTACAGGGTAGGGGAGTTCCACTATGGTGGTTTGGTAGAGAGCGTTGCTCAGCCTAGGAGTGAGACAAGCGGGGAATCCCCGCTTGTAAGGGGAATAAAAGGAGTATGGATATATTATATTGCCTGTCTGAGTACAAACTATTTCCGACAGAGGAGCAAGATACAAGACGCAGACTTGACTCCAAAAAGATCTCGACTCACTACCAGCCTTCCTGCTTATATAGTGGGTTACCTAGCACTAGACCCAGGTACAGGTGGCACCTTCCTACTGGTTTGCCACCTTGTGACACAGTCCTATCGGTCTCATTTATGCGCCTCTCTCATGCGTGATGTCCTACATACCCTGGGTAGTTGGTCCGGATGATCGGATCTACGCCTGGTTACGCCGCTACCTGACATTTGTCGCCATCAGTTTGTACCTACAGTACCTTCCTTACCAGCGCTTCGTCCCATTGCTTGTCCGTGCCGGCTGGCCGTTTGACGGTGTCTGACCACCGTCAACTAGATGCCCGGACTTATTTGTTGGCACGTCCTTGGGCCATGTGCTTTAGACATCCACCCCTTGGAGCTCCCGGTACATGGCGATTTTGTTCTCCGTTGCGGCTAGCGTGGTCTTCAATGTGGTGATGGTCGCCTCCCGTAGCACGATCAGCCTCCGGAGCTTTGCCTCGGACCCTGCTTATTGCTTCCTGGTCATCGGGGACTTCGCAGACCAGATGTGGTGCTTCTCAGGAAGCTGCAATGGTCGCCAGGATGCTATTGAGAGCGTCGTCCAACTCCGGGTGTCCGGTCCGGCAAGCCGGACCTTAACCTAGGAGTAAGGGAAGGTATTGGATGGCCTCTACCCAGACGCCGCAAGGGCCCGTGTACAGGTAAGGGGAGTTCTACTGCAGTGCCTTGGCAAGGAGTGTTGCTAGGCCCAGGAGTAAGGCAAGCAGGGAACGCTCGCTTGTAACGGGAACATAAGGAAAATGGATATATATATATATTGACTGTCCGAGTACAAACTATCTCCGACAGAGGAGCAATATATAAGACGCAGACTTGACTCCTAAAGACCCCGACCCACTACCAACCTTCCTACTTATATAGTGGGTTACTTAACGCTAGGCCCTAGGTATAGGTGGCGCCTTCCTATTGGTCTGTCACCTGGTGACAGAGTCCAGCCTGTCACATTTATGTGCCTCCCCCACGCGTGCTGTCCTTCGTACCCTAAGTAGTTGGTCCGGAAGATCGGATCTACACCTGGTTACGCCGCCGCCTGACATCGGTCGCTATTAGTTTGTACCTAGAGTACCTCCCTTATCCGGCGCTTCGTCCCATTCACTCGTCTGCACTAGCTGGCATCCTCACTCACCGGCTGGCCATTTGACGGTGTCTGACCACCGTCAACCAGATGCTCGAACTTATTTGTTGGCACATCCTCGGGCCATGTGCTCTAGACATCTGCCCCTTGGAGCTCCCGGTACATGGCAATTTCGTTCTTTGTTGCAGCTAGCATGGTCTTTAGTGTGGTGATGGTCGCTTCTCGTAGCGTGATCACCCTCCAGAGCCTTGCCTCATACCCTTCCTGTTGCTCCCGAGCCTGCTTGAGCTGATCCTCTAGGTCCTGCATCCGTTCTCGGAAGTATTGTAGCTCTTGTTCCCTTTCCGCAAGGAGCTAGGCTAGTTGGCGGCCTTGCCCCCTTTGCTCGAAAATGGTGATTTGCGGTGTGTCCGGTTCCCTGGCTAGGCCATGCTCATGTCCCGTGCTTGATGGCCTTGCATCGCTCGCCTCTAACTTCCTGAGTAGGGGTCTCGGTTGGCTGGTTGTAGGTGTGGTAATGGCCTTTGAGAGTTGAGTCGTCGCCAGTAACTCCCTTCTGACCGCCGTCAGTTCTGCTTGTGCTTTCGCGAGCTCCCTACACTTTCGTTCTAACCGGGATTTGCGTTCCTGTATCTGTTGTTCCTTTCCTGCTATGACCTGGCTACGGCCGTGTTGGTCGTCATTGAGTAGCCCTAGGAGAGTTTCGCACTCATTGTATATCTTTCAAAATTCTGCTCTCCTCTCACTCCAGCTTTCCTAGGCGTCCTTCGTTCTCTTCATTGTCAACATACACAGTCGACCCCTTCACTTAGTAGCTCCTTAGCCCATTGGGCAACTTCCTGGGCTCCCTGCCACCGCTCCGTGAGTTCTGTCACTATGTCATCGTGTTCTTTCACCACCGCTGGGAGATTGAGGTTGTCATATACCAGCATGGCTTCTTCTAGCTGGTCAAGGGCTCCCGTGAGCTCGGTATAGACCATGGAGGTCCATCGTCCATTGGCCTGGAAATGTTGGTAGTTACCCTTGCACTCGTCCTCGGGTTTGTCCTTCTCTCCAGCTGGGTCCGGTGGATTGCTCGATTGTGTCTTCCGGGGATCCTGGTAGTGGGGATCTTACGGCTAGGGGAATCGCGTGTATGGGTTTCGGCGTTCTATACCCTAGTGATTCCTGGTCCGGAAAGGGGCTACCTCCGCCGGTTCCTCTGTTGACACTTGTTCCTTTGTTGACTCCTATTCCTCTGTAGACGCCGGTTCCTCCGTTGAATCCTGTTCCTCTGCAGACTCCAGGGGTTCTAGCTATTCCTTCATTTGGAGTGGTGGTGGTGCTCTCACTATCGTTCGACCGAACGAGCCTGTGGTCATAATAGCAATATGGCCGGCCGTGGGAAGCCTTTGCTCAGTGCCGGTTAGAACTCCATGGATTCCACTAGTTAGAGTTGGCACCAGGTACTGCTTAAGGCAGCCGGCCCAATTTACCGCAACTTCTTCCCACACCATGCAAAGACCGTTCGCCAGTCCCCTAGCAATCCGAGTCCCTGTTCTTCTCGTAAGCAAGAAGGCCACCAGCGTTACGAACTCGGCTGCTTCCTCCTTTGCTTGTATGCCTCGTAGTCCATGAGTTCATGTGGTGGCGGCCCGTTGAACTTCTGTGTCCGAGCATTTCCCTAGGGCTAGGCCGTCCCCTGGTAGTCGGAAGACTATCGCTAACTCGTCGAACATAATGTGGAAGACTACACTCCCATCTATGCAGAATTGTATCCCCCTATGCCCGGTTTGACTAGCTACTAGTTTTGCTGATTGGAGGAATTGTCTGGCCTTCTCAGCGAATCCTAGGTCCTTCACTTCTCCCCACGGAAGGTCGAAGAATTCGTCCAATCGCAATTGCCTCCTGACTCGTCGGACGTCGGGTTGCCTGATTAATTCCTTGAACTTGGAGTGCCTGGGCAACACCAACTCCACTGATCATTCCTGGCCCTTGATGAGCACGCGAATTTCTCTGATTACCACCGGTCGATTCCTCTCTGTCCACCCCGTGGTCATGGTAGTGGAAGTGTGGCATTGTATACCTCCTTCCTGAATATAGGTGTCATGGCAGTCCTTGTGGCGTCCTCTGAGGTGACTGGCACGTCTATCCCTATGCCTAGATATGCAATGATGGCGCCGCCCGACCATCATTGCCTTCGTAGTGCGCACCTCACACATGCGGTCCAACCTCATGGCCACATGTGCGTTTGGAGATCCTACTTCCGACTGCTCCGTCTTTCTTGTTGCATCACCCGTGGTTAGATTGCTCTGCCCCGAGATTCCTTAGTCTGTGCTCCATCTGGGTGACCAGCGCGGCCACTATCTGCCGCCCGTCATGGTACTTGTTCGTTACAGTTGACTGTGGTGGTTTCGATGCTACCTAGTGGGGCCCATCCTGGCTCTAACTGCACAGTCTTACCTGTTGATTCCTTCCTGCCGATTCTTCCCCATACTGGCCCCGTGTGTCCCCCATCTGGGGTCTCGTGTCCTACTTCTACCAGGGAAGGTCTATGCCAGAGCTTCTCCCCCCCCCATTTCTTAGGCGTCGGCCGTGGTAGTGGGTACTTCCCGTTGGGGCCCGAACCGGAAAAGGGTGTCCGATACCTACTAGTATCAGCTTTGGGGCGGCTCCGCTTGATTGGAGCGGCCGTCCGACTTGGGTATGCTCACATGGACCCTCCGGAATCATCCTGGTGGCTGGTGAACCCATGTTCCTATGCTGGATAGTTTCGGGCTTTGGTTCCTCCCCCTGCGATCCTTAGTTTGTTCATGTTGGGTGGCCTCTGATGATAGGCCTCTTGCCTGGTGCAACAAAATCCCGGGGGTCGCTATTGTGCCCTCGTTCCATCCTCCGCGCCTGGTGGGCTCCTGATATTCCAACGCCCCAAATCCTCACGCGGGGCCTAGGTTTGGCCCGTGGGTACGGACCTTATCGCCTGTCTGGTTCGGAATCGTATATGTTGGTGCTCCCAGTCATGCTGTACCTTTACACTCTTGAGCTAGGGTCGACCGAGGAGTAGGTCGAATCCCCCCTGGCGTGCATATCCAAGACTACAACGTTGATCCAAAATTTGAACGTTTGGATCTTGACCTCTACTGCCCTCAAGATGCCCTTGGGTGCCACCTCGGCCTGATTTGCCATGCGTACCTGAAACGGAGTGGGCTTCGGAGTTGGCATACGCAACTTCCTCTGGAGCTCTGCTGACATGACATTGACTGCCGACCCCCTCTATAATCACCTCGCTGACTGTGTGACCCTCCATGCGAACCGGGATGTTGGTACGTCATTTACGTAGTCCACTGTGGTTGCAGTGCCTCTAGGTGGGGCCTAGCTACTGGTCGTGCCCGATTCCCCCATCGTGTGGTGGGAACCAACGTCGTTTCTTGTTCTTACGTCGTCTGAACCCCCCCCCTTTCTGAATGTGTGGTTTCGCCGTCTCCTTACCTTTCTTAGTGATTCTTGGCCTGGCTGGGCTCCACGGGTCCCGAGACGGTCAATCCTTGCGTTGCTTCTTTACCCACTGCTTTAATACCAAGGTTTTGCTGCCTGTCTCCTCTTTTCGCGCCTTCGCCCTCCCCTGGTTCTCCGCCCTTGCAGTCCCCCTGTTTCATCCACTAAGGGAGCCTGTGGTACTATGTTCATCCTGCCATCCTGCTCTGGCAATACCACCGTTACCTGGTTTACTTGCAGTACGGGGGTTGGAGTTGGGTTAGCGGGGATCTGCCTGTTACTTGCCCTGGCAATGTCGGCTGCTTGCGCCTCTAGCATTGGTTTGATTAATAATACCCATGAACACCAATAGAGTGGTGTGGGCCTCCGCATAGTGCGCACAACACCTCCTTGCGTTCCGGTCACCTCTCTCTGTCGCCATACCTGGGTTGATACAAGGGCCGCTCACAGGAATGGGACCTATGATTCCGGTCTCCCGAACGGGACCTCCTACGGGGTTGGTTATCTCCCTCCGTCTTGCGGCCGTAACTCCTTCGGCACCTGCACCCCCTTCGGTCCCCCGTTCTACCATCAGTGCGGCTGCTTGTGGTAGCCTTTTGCTCAGGAGTTCGGCCAACCGGTAGCAATCGTCCATGTTGTGAGACCCGCAGATGTTACATACCCGATAGTACTTGTCCCTTCGTGCGGTGTATCCCATTTGAGCCAGTGTCGTGGGTAAGTCCTCCTTTGTGTGGCCCTCGTTGGGTTTCCCCCCGCTGTAGCTACCTATGTCCCTTGGTAGATGACCGTTTCTCCCTTCTGGCCAGGCCTTGGAGCATCAGAGAGGTTTTACTCATCCGATGTGGTGTCGTTCGCCTCTTCTGCGTCCGATTTGTCATGCGCCTTCCTTTCTTGGCGTCTTTCAGCTTCGCTTCTCAGCCTTCTTGGCGTACTGGAGTAACTTGTCGAACGTCCGGTCGTCATCTAAGCCAATCCACTTGCGGATCTCGGCCACAGTCCCTTTGGTACCACATTTTCTTGGTCAGTCGATGGGCGTCTCTTAGCCGGGCCATATACCCCAGCATGCGAACCGTGTATTCGTCGACCTACCTCCCACTTTCTGTTTCAAGCTCGTTAGCTTGTGGATCACCTCCTCTTCACTCTTTTCCTCCTAAGGTATCTAGAAAGCCCTTCGTGTGATTTCCCAGCGGGCTCCTTCGTTTGCTCATGGAATCGCATCCACCAGGCATGTGCCTTCTTGTCCAGAGTGCATGCGAAGGCACTCAACTTCTTATGATTGTTTGTTACACTCCAAAGTTCGCACACCTGTTCAAACTGTGTACATGTTGGTCTGTGTCTTCCCCCCTCGCTCCACGGAACGCAGGTAAGGGCACTGTTACGGTGCTCTCCTGCATTCGATTGAGCGTGCAGGCTAATAAGGTAACCAGGTCGGTTCCCATGGCATCCCGTTGTGCTGGGAAGTGTTCCGATCCAGACCCCCACTTCGGACGTGGTGTAGTCCACATCCCGGTATCATGCGGGTACCTTTCTCCTTCCTCGCGGCCCTACCCTCCCATTGAGGGTGGGTGACGAGGACGGGCTCCTCCCGACTGTCCCTCGGGGCCCCCCGCAGGACCAACCTAACGGTTGGTGGTGCAGCTTACCTTGGCTAGACGGTATTCCCTCCTCCAACAAGTAGTTTGTAGGATCGTGCGCGGAATCTCCCCGCGACATCTAAACAGTCATCATCGATGGGGCGATTCCTCCTCGCCCCGAGATGTATCCCCCTGTCTGGTGATGGTTGCGGCTCTACAGTGTGCCCTGGCGGATTTCCCTCGCGGGGCCGATGCGATACTAGTCGCTCGAGCGAATCTCTCCTGCCCTTGGACGAATTCCTCTCGTCCCTTTTCCAAAGTGGCCACAGTGCGGCCCTTCTTTTTGGTGCCCTCCTCCAGTCTGTCAGCTTGTACATCCAGTCGCCTCGCGCAGGTGGTCGTCCCATGTGTACCCAGCCTTCCGAAGCCTTGGGTTCTCATCCTGGTAACCCCTGGCCTGCGCATCGTCCGATCGACTGAACTTGGTGCAGAGGTTGCCTTGTTGGCAATCGATGCCCCTCCCTACGGGGCCTTCCGAATGAGGCTCTTCCGCCCCTCTTTTCGGGCAGACACGGGCCCCCCGCGTCACCCTAGTGGGTGACGACGGCCCTGGGTTTCCTACCTTACGTCCATCGTGGGCTGGTCACGCTGGACTTCCAGCTCACGTCCCCCGTCGCTATCCGTGTTGCTTTCGCCCCCTCGAGATTCTGCCTCGCCGCAGGCCTGCCCTTTCCTGGGGTTGTTTGTGCGAGGTTTCCTCCTTCGGGGGTACTCGTCAAACACTGGTTCTGTTCTTTGGTGTGGGGCTCTTCGTGGCCGTCACTTTCACCTACGTCAAGAGGTGGAGGGCTTTCGTCGTCTTGCCATCCATCCCACTCTGCATCATAGGTTACTGTCGGGTGAAGTCGCCCGTCCAAGTGTTGTTCATACCCGCATGCTGCCGTGCTTGGACTATCATCCGAATGTGTTGCGGTTCCTTATATCCTTCTTTGTCATTGGCACGTGTGACCGCCTCTGCCGCTGGTGTGCCGAGTTTATCGCTGCTCAGAGATTCGACCATGCAGCATTTCCGTCTTTCCCTCGGGTAGGTGAGGCAGGGGCCGATTGTGACAACCGAGGTGCCTCACCGCCTGTTGCTTGTCAATCTCTATTTGTTCGAATGAGTTAATCACGGCTCTTCTTCGGGCCGCCACTCTACTTGCTACAGTGAACTCCATCTGTGTGTACTATTTATCCCTCCGTGGTCGCCACAAATGGTCGTCGGGGACTCCGCATCAGATGTGGTGCTTCTCAGGAAGCTGCAGTGGTTGTCAAACGCTGTTGAGAGCGTCCAACTCCGGGGGTCCAGACCGCCAAGCCGGGCCTTACCTCAGGATAGTGGAAGGTATTGGATGGCCTCTACCCGGACACTGCGAGGGCCCATGTACAGGTAGGGGAAGTTCTACTGCAGTGACTTGGCAAAGAGTGTTGCTAAGCCCAGGAGTAGGGCAAGCGGGAACACCACTTGTTAAGGTGAATAGAAGGAATATGGATATATATATATTGATTGTCCGAGTACAAACTGTCTTCGACAGAGAGCAAGATATAAGACGCAGACTTGACTCCCAAAAGACCCACTACCTGCCTTCCTGCTTATATAGTGGGTTACCTAATGCTAGACCCTAGGTACAGGTGGCGCCTTCCTACTGGTCTACCGCCATGTGATAGAGTCCTGCCTGTCATATTTATGCGCCTCCCTCACACGTGCTGTCCTACGTACCCTGGGTAGTTGGTCCGGACGATCGAATCTACGCCTGGTTACGCCGCTGCCTGACATCGGTCGCTATCAGTTCATACCTAAAGTACCTCCCTTATTCGGCACTTCGTCCCGTCGCTCGTCCGCACGCTAGTTGGCGTCCCCGCTGACTAGCCGTGTGACGGTGTCAGACCACCATCAACCATCCTCCCATGCCATGCCGTTTACCTATTGAGCAAGAACAAATAGAAATTTACCTTGTGGTTTAGAGAAGTCTCCTTTGTGCTCCTCTCCACGCTCCATCTCCTAAAGCTTCATAAACGTTTACTTGTCCTTGCTACCATTGAAACTTTTGCCCTTGGGCTCGCTTCTCCTTGGACAATTTGCCTCTCAGTGTCCAACATCTCCGCACAAGTGACCTTATCCTCTCCTTCCCATCGGTCACTCATCTCGAACCTTGCTCCGATACCAATTGTTAGGCACCACTACATACAAGCTAGAGACCCTCACAAAACCATCTGACCTCCCCTGAGCTGTCTCTAGTCTCCATACGTTGCTCTCCAAAAGGCTTCCAATCTTAGTGTGCCCTTAATTCTCTCTTAGATCTAGGTATAGCTCCTTAGGAATATTCTAGCTTATACCTTTCTGGGGAATATTCTTTGATTCTATGGGTCATAACAAGTGTGTTCAAGGAAATGTTGGTGGTAAGACTCGAGTATTAAATTGTCTTCATGTCCTATCTTTTTTGGTAGAGAATTCATAGACGAGGCTATGAGCTAACTAGAGATAGAAATGAACTTGCTTACTGCATGAGTGATTACCGAGCATGTTATGATAGTTATATTGATAGCCTTGAAGGATAAAGCATCAAGGTGGGACACGCATCTAAAATTAGTGTCAATTAGCTCACCATGAGATGATTGTAACTTGGAAGGAGTTCTTTAAGTTGTTTATGCTCCTAAATTTTGATGTCTCTTATGTGAGACATGAACTGTGACACTTAGAGCAAGAAAGGATAATCTTGTATGACTACATAGAAGTTAAGTAAGTTATTATGCCATGTACCTGACATGTTTGCCAACCAACAGAAGGATTATTTTATAAATGGGCTATAAAGTGCTAACTTACATATACATCATAACTCAATAATTCATTTCAAGAGCTTTGAGGAACTGTTCAAGTCTGTTTGGTTGTTAAATGAGGAAAACAAGGTGTTTACAAAGAATGAGTGACGTGGTAAGAAGCATGGTAGGAGCACCTCTTTTAAGTACTCATGAGCACGATGAGTATCAAGGTAACAACAATCGTGTTAAACCGAAGTCCAAGCTAGTGGCTTCTAGTTCTTATTGGATTGACAAATGACCTAAGAAGATTGTTAAAGTATTTGATAACGAACGTTTCCACCTACAAATTGTTGGACACTGTGTCCTTGGCAAATGAGTGATAAAATGACAAGTGTCAGCAAGTAAAGGTACTTAGGGAGAAACCATGTGAGCTATTAATACCATTGCCTATTCCAAACATGCAGTGAGGCAATAACTCTATAGACTTTATCACTCATTTGCCAAAGACACAAAGTCCATCATTTCATTATCAAACACTTTAACAATCTTTTTAGGCTATTTGTCAGTGGATAATAATTAGAGGCCACTAGCTTAGACTTCGACCTACCATGATTGTTGTTACCTTGATACTCATAGTGTTCATAAGGACTTGGAGAGGTGCTCCTCCCATGCTTCTTGCCATGTCACTTGTTCTCCTTAAACACCTCTTCCTCATTCAATAACCAAACATACTTGAACAGCTCCTTCAAACTCTTGGATTGAATTACTAAATTAAGATGTCTACGCAAGTTAGCACCATTTATAAAATAAACCTTCTCTTGGTTGGCAAACACGTCGTATACATGGCACAATAATTGACTTAATTTCTCAATGTAGTCATTAAAGATCATCTTTCCTTGCTTTAAGTGTTGTAGTTCTCATCTTACATAATAGACATTGAACTAAGGAGCATAAACGGCTTAGAGAACTCTTGATGAGCTAATTGGCATTGATTTTGAACGTGTGTCCACCACCTCACAACTTTATCCTTCAAGGCCACCGACAACTATTATAGCATGTTAAATAGTCACTCATTGTGTAATAAGCAAGTTTGTTACTATCCCCAACTAATTCATAATTTCATTTGTAGATTCTTTACCGGAAAAAAGTAAAACACGAAAACAATCTAATACTTGGTTCTTATCACCAACAAGTCCTTGAACAAATTGATCTTTAATAGTATCCAACCACTCACTAATTACCTCCAAGGAGCCATTTACATATTCTTGAAATTTCTCCGTATTTTTTGCTATGGTGTATAACTCAAGCATGATCTCGGCTCTTACCACCAACAAATCCTTGAACAAAACTGATCTTCAATAGTATTAGACCACTTACCAATTACTTCCAAAGAGCCATGTACATACTCCTGAAATTTCTCCATATATTTCACTAAGCACAATTTCTTGATTTGTTCACTTTTAGATGGTATTATCCTCTCATTCCCACCGATTACTTATCTCAAACTTGGCCCGATACTTATTTAACATGTATAACACTAGATACTCTCCCAGAACCACCCGACCACCCTCAGGTTGCCTCTAGTCCGTGCATGTTGCTCTCTCCACACCTGATCTATTCCTAACTTTATTCTTACTTATAAATATATTAACTATACTTATATAAAGGCCATAACAACATTAGAGCTGCTTATAATCTTTACATTCCAACAATATTTGTCGACTTTCATTAAAATCAGAGAAAAAATCAATATAATATGTATGTACATGTGTATTTGTACGGTGGAAATACCTCTATAGACCCCTTAAACTAGTTTATGATACAACAAAAATATATAACAACTTTACATTCTTCATTTTGAAAATTATTTTAGAATAATGAAACTGTAGTTTAATAAAAATTAAAAAAAATATCCAGGAAGTTACGAATCAACAACTAGAATATGTGATTATGCAAATATTTTATATAAAACTAAAAACTTTAGTTTAAAAACACTGCAATCTGCATATCAGATGTATATGTAGATTTTATTTAATTTAAATATACATACTAAATGTACGAGCATTGTTAAACTGAGAAAAAATAAATATTGGGTATTGGATCCTAATATTGTGAGTGATAATACGATTATTTCTCTGAATATTAAGTTGTACGAATCTCAGTGTGAGTATGAGTGACAATGTATATAAATAATATGCCTTGAATATGCTACTCAAGGCATATTATTTAATTTAAAGTCTCTTTCATTTTAATATGTACAAAATCATTAAATAAAGCTATATTATAATTATAGTGTATTGTTTTACATTAAATAGCATATAGATTCACTATTGACTTTTATAATCGACCGAATCAAATTTGTTTATCAATCATTCACTAATAGAGCAGTTAATCATCCAACCTGAACCTTCCTTCTTTAAGCCCACACTGGCCAGTTCCTTATCTAGATACTCAACATCCTCGTCACTCACTTTAAACACTTCATCCTCAACTATCTCAAAGTCTTGTCGCTTACCCCCAATACTGTGTCACGGTTGGTTAAGTAGACGCACACCAGCTCGTCCCCATCCAACCCAAACTCCTCAGCCGTGAGATTTCTTGTCTTGGTTGCAGCACATTCGTATGGCTTCCATGTAAAAGCCTTCGACACTAATTCCTCCATATCTAGCCCAGTATCATCAAGAAATTGCTCCTCAGGATCCTTCTGCTCACCACGGTGCGTCCAACCGTTGCGTATGCAAACTGACTCGCTTTTCACATCTGAATTTTTCTGTGGCTTCTTCTTCACTGGCCCGTATTTTGATTCATATACGCCCTTCAAAGCGGACAGGAATCTTTGCGTGCAAATACACGTCCATAGCGCACAGATGCGTGCACCCAAATTCCCATCTTCCACCTTACTCCTTATTAATTCAAAACTTAATATAGCCTAAGTATAAATTAGCTTAACTAATAATACTCAAAAACTCAATTGGTTTAAAGGTTCTTAAAGGTTAAATACTTTGATTGTACTTTAACAATGTTAGCCACACAGTATATATAAAACACTTGATGTTCTTCGTTTTGGAAATTATTTTAAAATAATTAAAATATAGTTAATCAAAAATAAAAGGAATCTGAAATAATAGATAAATACTTTAGTTTAAGAACATGTTATATACAAGCACAATTAGTATAGGGGCATGATAATGTTATCACTCCATATAGACGAATTATTAACAGATGATTTATTTATTCATTTCCTATTTATGATAAATCAAATATATAAGTATGATTTATATTGCATAGACTTAAGTGTATTAATATATATAATATTCTTATAGAGATTAAAGTGTAAGTTTGATGTTTATATACATATACACAAACATTTTAGCACTTAAGTAATACTATATTAAGCTTAATTTATTTTTTTAAAATGTCAAATGTATAATGTTTTTGCTTAAGTTATTTGAGACTTAGAGACACCTTACATTTTAAAAAAAAATTATTTTTTTAATATAATCATTCATACACTTAGAAACAATCTTTATGTTGAGTTTAATTGTTTATTAAATATATTACACATGATTACTTATGAAAAATGTTGTTTGCTCCGATTCATTTCATGTTATTCTTGATGCAAGTATATAATATATACACATACATGCATAAAAATAGCCATACACTGTCACACATATAGTGAGAGTTACAAATTACATGTTTCATGTGTAATACATATGTACACTTAGTGAATATATAAATATAAACTTTTTAAGATGAACAACTGTAAACACACTTAATATAGGTTAGTATAGATTAGCTTAACTAAATATATTTTTTTGTAATTATACAAAAATTAAAATATTCTAAACAAGATTTATATATATATATTTTTGAATGATAACTAAGTTATTATTTTAACACAGTGAAGAATCTTAATTAAATTTATATATAAAATGTGTTAATAATTATTCTAACACTAACTGTGAGTCATAGGTTTAAGGTATAATTCAGTAATTTTAACATTTTATAATGTTTGAAAATGATTACCTTGTTTTTTTTTTTAAGGGGATTAAATTTTGGCTTTCTATTAAACAATAAAAGAAGAAAGAAAAAGAAGATAAAAACCTTGCTACTAGGGTTGTTTTAATTAATGTAAACATATAAATATAATTCTTGTTGTATTAATACTTTGTATATGTATTAATATAATTAAATTTTATAATTGTCTTCAATATATTTTAACATTCATTTTATTCCTATTCCACATAAATTAATAACTAAAATTAAATCTAGGGTAAATAAATAACATTTTTAATAATTAAAGTTTATTTTTCTTTATTTAAATAGGGCCTTTATTTTAAATTCTAATTCATATTGACTTTAAATTCTTTAGATTTTCTTGTCTATATTGTAGTGCATTTTATTTTGTTTTTTCATCTTTTCATGTTTTAATATAGCTTTTCTTTCACTCACATGTTTTAAATAGAAAATTATGTCTTGAAGGAAACATGTGTTTACAATTGGTTTTTTCTTTATGAAATTTAATGTTTAAGAAATATATTTAAACATATTGTTAAAATTATTTTTATTCATAATTATTAAATTTTATAAAATTTAATATTAAAATATAAGAAAAATAAATGAAGTTAATATGAACATGTTTTATGAATATTTTAGAATGGGAATAAGCAAAACTAATATTAAATATTGTCCAAACTAATATTAAAAATAAACATGCCATGATTTGTCGTTAAAAGAAAATATATTAAAGTTAGAAACATAGGATTCTTGATATAAATATTTCTGATTTAAAAATGCATGTTTATTGATACCTCATGCTATAATAATTCTTGCATTTGCTAACACCTGCATACGTATGTTTAATAAAACTCACTTGTATATAATAAATAATCTTTTTTAATCAATCTTCAATTTATAAGTACACGTACGTTTTTTAAATAAATATTATGCCTTTAGGGCCTCACAAACTGAATGAAGAAATAATGAATACATAAATAAAAGAACAAAATGGAGATTAGATTATTAATTTAATTTTATAAAAATTAAATTCATTAAATCCTGATGTTATTTATTTAATGAATATAGATTTAAAATTTATTATATTTTATATGTATATATAAATATTATATGTTAATCTAATATTCATAAACATAATAGACAACTAATAGGGGTGTAAGTGATGTGATATATTTATATATACATATTTATTTACATCCTTTTATATATATATATATATGACAATTTACAAGCCATTTAAGCATTGTATATTTATTATTGTTTATAACGCTTAAAAAGTTTGAGATTATATCATAACGAAAGTGCATGTGTTCATTAATATATTTTGTGCACATGTTCTATGTGTATTGTGCATCTTAAATGCACATTTGTATAGCATATTTTTGATGATTTTATATTATTTAGATTTTTGCTTTAATTGCTTGTGAATCATAGAGATTTTTATACATTTTGATTCAAATTTGTTAAAGTATCTTATAAATCTTTTATTTAATGGTTATGCATCGATGCAAACTTTACCATTTGATTTTAAAGATAATAAAATATGTTGGACTTGTAAATATTTATAGTTAAATGTTAAAATATCACATACAAAATTTATAATTCGAGATGAATTATAACAATAAGAATACTTGTTAACCTTTTTTTTTTCTAAAAAACTTAAATATCCGTCAGTTAAAAGATATATAAAAGTAATTATTAAATAATAAATATCCTAAATTTTATAATTATTAAATTAAAAAATATATTACAAAAGAGGTCAATATTTTTTTTTTACCACTATATTATTAATAAGTTACAAATCTATTAATAGGCTAACTATTATTAATAGTCTATTTATTGTATTCATTTGTCCCTTACTGTGAATGATGTTAAGAATATTAGCATAAAGATTATAAACAAGTTTAAGTGTGGACCTTCAGCAATGCAAGACTCAAATAATATTAGTCATGCATTATGTTATGTAAAATAGAAATTACATTTACAGTATAATGATGATTTTTCATTGCACGTCATTCATTAATATCATTCAAGTAAATGAACATATTCATGTTTAAAAGTAGAAACCTTCATATAATTTTTAATGCATTTTTGGTAAAGTTTTATACATAGAAATCTCTTTTATTAAAACATTACTTGTTGGTAATAATTTTATTATAACTTCATTAGTTTTGAATATTATTTTCAATAACTTACTGAATCTTTATAAATAGCTCAACCTTCTTTAGTGAAAAAATCAATTTTAAACTGATTAACAAACCTTATTAACTTTCTCATCCATTTTTGTTTTCATTCATCGAGCCTTTAAATTGACTCATGCAAATTTTAAACCAACCAAGAAACATGTTTTTATATGCTTTTGGATGACTTCTTTAGTATTTTATTAAATAAAAGAATGGAGACTTTTGTTTTCACAATTGAATCCTTTAAAAATTAATTTTTTGCAAGTTACAAATAATCCAGATATGTTACTCATGTTAATCAAATCATAAATATTGAATGACCTTAATTCAAAGCTATAGCCCAAAATATAAGTTATAAAATTGGTTATCATAAGAATATAAAGCATTATATATGGCACTTTAGTGAGGATCAACTTGAAATATGTTCCAATGGTTTTCCATTTACATAATTAATTAATTTAAGTAAAATATAATTGAAATATCTTTCATATTTGAAAATAAACCACAAACCCTTATTATTTTACTTATAAATCCAGTTTGTTATTGAAAGTACATTTTTATACAAAAAAAATTTAAGAATATGAGTCGTTATTTTATATATATATATATATATTCTTATACATTAATATTACTATTCATATATTCAAGCTTAACAATATATTCATTTTTAAGTATGAATTTCACACCATTAATGACTCATGTGTCGTAACGACTTCAATATTATTTGCTATGAATTTTTAATATAAATATTTATATGAATAATTTTAAAGGTCACTTATGACAATTATAATTTTTGACTAATCACTTTGTTCCAAATTTATCATGCACAAAAATACTAGTGTATTTGACCAATGTAATCTACAATCTAAACCTTAAAGTTAATACTTATTTTATATAATGTATCATATCTTAATAAAAATTATTACTTTGATTTTCTTTATGTTGTCCTATAAACATTTTAAAATTTAATTTATATCATATATATATATAAATTACCAATACATTATTTAATTAATAGAAATATAAAATTCTTTAAGAATATACAATATTCATGACCATGTAGAAAAGATTTTTATACAGTGATTCAAACTCAGCTTAGGGGCTTTTATATATATTTGATATTATTATAAATTTGTACGATAAAATAAATGGTATTAATTTATCTTAAACACTATTTAATGCAATTTATTCTATGTTTTCAACTTGGTATGCACAATAAACAAGCTGGTTGGAATCTCACAATTAAATTATTAATATATTTTGATATGATTATTATTTCATAAGCTGAATTAATGGACATACTAACATACTTGTACATATACATGTATACGAGTGTATTAAAAATTTAAATGGTGGAGCATTTATCCCAACTTCAACATATAATTTAAATAAACAGGCATGTTAAATAAATTTAAATTTTTCAATCTAAGGTATATTTTTCAAAATACATTATTTAAACACTAATATAGATTATATATAATTTTAAATTTGTCAAAAGAATTTAATAGTAAAATGAAATTGGGATATACACTGCAAAATCACCTTAAATATAAGATCTAATTTGTTTACTACTAAAATGTCTTAAATCAAATTTAAAGCATATATTTCATCACTTCATAACCTTAAAATAAGATATATTTATGAAAAATCTTAAAGATTGAAATAAAATCTGAAACCCTCCGATTAAATATATCATTAAAATATATAAATATTATTAGAATATTTAAGTATTTTTATTTCTTAAAAATTCTTAAATATAATCTGAGAATGAAATAAAATTGAAGCCATACGATGCTCGTCGTCACCCAAATGTTTAGGGTTAAATTAAAATGTAATCCATTTATTAAGATTTATCTTTATATAATGGATATAAACAAAATTATATAATCTTTATAAAGATTTACTTATAACCTAATTAAGATTAAAGCATGCTTAATTACGTTCTTCTTGCTCTTGTTGGGAGCAGGAATCCTAACAGGAACATTCTCCTTGTCGCTCACACTCCTATCGATCCTCCTGCCGTATGCAAATTCGTCCAGTCGCTGCCCCTGCCGTTTATATCTTCCCCGGACTCCAGGAAAGCCGGGCACGGCCTGAATGCCTTGATTGGCCACCACCCAAATCCCGGAACAGCCGCAATTCCCCCCTGAATTCTCCCCATCCCGTTACATCCCCACATTACGTCTTCTCTCCCGCATGTTCTGCATCCCCTTGTATTCTCTTCTTCATGGGATTCTGGGGATATCTCGGGTTCTTGCTGGGATTCTGAAGCGAATATTCTCCCACATCTTCTTCTAGGCAATGAGATTTGGGAACATGGAAGAGGCAGAGCCACCATAGCCATATCCCCTTGTTTAAACCCTAATTAAGGCGGCAAAATTGGCTGACGTGGTTGCTTACGTAAATATTTAAACGTGGCATTGCCACCACTTATAATAAATTACAATTAAAAATCCGTATAAACTCCGGATTTAATTAAATTTCATTAGTAATTTAATAAAATTTTCACTAATACTTTTAATTAATAATTAAAACTCAGATCCGAAGGTTAGTAAATTCATTTTCATAAAGGTCATGCTATTAAAAATATAATATAAGTTTTGCATACCAAAAGAAATCAATGTATATATGCAAGCCAAGGTGTGTGGTGCGTGTGTGTGTGGCTCCAAGAGTACTATATAAACTAAGCTTATATATCTACATCATTAATCTTAAGTAGCTCGCCACACACACACACATATCGTAATAAACAACTGTAAATAATACCCGTTGATATGTAGAATGTACAAAATATATAATCCAAGACAAAATTGTGAGAGGTGTTATATATACACACTAAAGGTAAATACTTTTGTCGTACCCGTTGTAGTCTCTCAAATCCCGAACTCACTCTTCCCGAATAAATAAAGCCTTCCTGTATAAATAAATAATGTACATCAGTCGAGTGTATGTGTTGTACACGCTGTGTGTGTGTGTATGCGTGTGATCTAAACTAATATAAGCTTATATATTTTTCCGAAGCTGTTCCTGATGCAAGTTTTTATGATAAAGGTATGTAGATACACACGCACTTATAGACATTACAAGTAATAAGATTAACACTTTGAGATTTCCTACCGGGACAGAAGATGAAGTGTCTTAGCATTTCAGGTCCAAGCAGCTGGCCAATCTCTGGTGATGGGCTGGACTACGAATATTCGAAGCAAGATATGGAATCTCCCCATAGCTGTTTCTCACTCTCCTGTTGAACAAGTCATCTGGCCTCGTCGCATCTCTGCTGCCGTTCGATTTGGTTTCTACAAAAGGATGGAATCCAAACTGTGCTGCAGTAGAAGATGGTCGAGGTGGAGTATACCTGTAATCAACATGCCATTTTAATATCTATATATAATACATAGACATGTGTATATGAGTCTATAATCCACATACACAAAAAGATGCACTCCTACACACACAAAACAACCATATTATGTATATGTCAGTTACTTTTTGGATTAGTATGCAAAATTGTTTAACGAACATACAATAATTAAAAAGAAAACATACCTTGGTGAGCTCTGATAACCGTCTGGCATACCAAGTCCGCGAGCCTGAAATTGAGTAAGAGTAAAAGCACGCTCTACCGTGTGTGTGGTGTTAAATAGAGTATAAGAATGCAAATAACCTGTACTACATATACAGCGCTTTTTCCCTCTCAGTGCGTACATGCGTATGTGAAGCATACCTGATAAGGTGAAAGATGCTCCGTATTGCATTCTTGGGAATCCAGCACAAAAGGGTGCTCCATGAGTTCACTGGCAGTTGGCCTGTCCACAGGATTCCGTTGTAAGCAAAGCCTCAAAAATTGTTGACCTTCTTCAGATAGACACGGGGGATCGGAGGTGTCTCCTTGCTGTTCCCAATCTTAAACAGCACAGCTACCTGGAAACATTTTTAGTCTCATTAGCTGCCTATTAGCTCTGTGTGTGTGCGCGCGTAAGCGTGCGTCGCGCCTGCGTGCATGCATGCGTGCGTGCGTGTGTGTGTGTGTGTGAGAGAGAGAGAGAGAGAGCGGGGGAGGGGGTGGAGAGATCGTAAAACACACTTACCCCTTCAAAGTCACTCCAAGGAGGCTTGCCGGTGGCCATTTCAATCACGGTACAACCGAGGCTCCAAATATCCACTGAAAGATCGTAGCCATTCGTCGATTTTAAGATCTGTGTAGTATATACATGTATTGTTGGTATATGTTGTATCCATTCTATAGATATTCTATAGATTATATCGTAAACTAAACTAGCAGAACACACGCGCACAACACTCTAAATAATGGAAGTGATAGTCAATCCGCAAATCCGAATATACAGTCTAATATTTGATTATCAAAGGAACTAACCTCAGGAGCCATCCAATACGGACTTCCTTTGCAAGACAATGGAAAAGACTGAGCTGTTATCTATATAAGGATAATACACAGAGTATATTAGTTATCGAGTATATAAAGATGCACATAAATGTGTATGTGCGTATGCGTAGATACACAACTCACTCAAATTAAAAACTTTAAAAGGAGACCAACTCACGTGCTTGGCCATTCCAAAATCCGCAAGCTTCACTATACCATTAGTGTCTACCAATATGTTGGCACCCTTAATATCCCTGTTGATTATGAGACTGTGTATATAACAATAATATAGACAATAATTATATATATAGACGTGTTGTGTATAACTCTGCGTGCGTATTTATAAATGGATGTATAATACCAACGACCTTTACGATTAAGATATGTACATGAATGCGGATAAGTGGAACACGTGAAAAAGTACCTGTGAACAGTTCCCATGCTATGCAGATAAGAAAGGCCGGACAATATCTGCCTCGTGTATCTTCTGATCACAGACTCTTTAAATGGACCGTAGTCTTGAAGTAGCTTGTGAATCGATCCACCGGAGACGTACTCTAAGTAGATATATAGCTTATCTTCCACCTGCACACGTAAAGTATTATGAGACAATTGATTAGCAATAATACAACAAAAGATACTCACAGATTCTGATCCGTAGTACTGTACAATGTTGGGATGCCTTAAGCCACTGAGAAGCGTAATTTCCTAAAAGAGCATGAAACACGCAAAGGGTTAGAAAACGATATATCAATAACACATAATAACAAAGGGTACCTGTCCGAGCTGTTTAGCACTTTCTTTGGACTGATCATTATCACCAATAATGTGAACCTCCTTCATCGCACACATTCGCCCGATGTTGTTGCTGCACATGGCAAAGAATCTTCTTAGATAACCCACGTAATTAAACTATGAGAAAATATTGCAAGTGTATATAGAATAATAGCAAAATCGAACGGAACAATGGATTGAATATAAGAGAAACAAGCAATTAAAATAAGAGCAAAACTAACCAATGTAGGTAAAATAAGCTAACGTGATTTAAAAACTAAAGTGCGGTACCTGTCAAACCCAACATACACGTATCCAAAGGTTCCATTGCCAATGAGCTTGCCTTTCTGCCAGCACGTTGTCGTTGCGCTCCTGTTTGAAGGCGAAAGAGTTGGTGACAATGGAAATGGAGCTCCACGAGGAGGTGATGGGAGTGGGTGTGGCATATTCTGTATTCTCGGGCTTGGAGCCGGTGACATGCTCGGACTCTTCTGAACGACCGCTGGCAGAAACGCGTCCCCGGCGTCTAGAATCGCTCTGGGACTCCTGCACGGACTGAACGGTCTATCCACATTAGTTCCTCCACTTTTCATTGAAATCGGACTTTTCCTGAGAAACCCAACGATAAAAATTGAGGAAATTGGGAACCCAATAAAGAAATGAGTCACTTACATGAACGAGGATGCGTGTTTATCCGAATGACATACATCGCACGGATCTCCACTCCCTGACGAACTTAGACTCGAAGATGCCGATGTCGGACAGGCTTCCCCTGCTCTGGGTTTCTGTCCCTGGGGAGGAGGCAGCGGAAGAGACTGATTTTTCCGAGATCCAACATCGGCTACGTGTTGAGGAGATAAGGGGGATGAAGGAAGAGGCCATGGCTGCCTGTGTGTTGAATCAGAAGAAGGTGTGCAAGGAGATAATGGTCTGGAGGAGTTGGAATTGTCCGAGATCGAGCGGTAACCGGGAGAGAAACTGTTCTTACGCTCGTCGTCTGTCCACGATGAGAGCCTGCTCTTCCAACTCCCGATTTGCAACCTCATGCCGTCCTTGTTCTTCTGCTTCTTCGGTTCTTTGGGATCCTTCGGCTCCTTCCCTTTACCCCACCACGACGGCATTCTTCACTCCTCTGCGATTGAAAAGAGAATCAAAACAGAGATTTTGAAAAACGCGTCACGGATTGAGAAAACAGAAAAAATCACCGGCCGCCGCCTACCGCCAAGGCCGATCGATTCAACCGGTGGGAAAGAATCAGTTTTTAAGATATAAGCAGCTAAAGGGACATCCAAACGGCACAGAAGTGGACAAGACAAAAACCTCGATGAATTCTAAGAATAGAAACTCATGGCGGAATCAAAATCAAAATTTCTCATTGATTTCATAAAGAAACAGGCACAGAGCGGAGCCAAAACATACATTTCACATACAAATCTATGTAAAAAAACACATTTTTTCACGGACTTTCCACAGAATGCAAGAAAAGAACAAAAGATCACACATTTCGACCAGACGATATGCACCTGATACGCAGCTCGCATTCATCACAGCCGGAGCAGCACGCCGCCTTACATGCGCCTTTGACGAACAGAAGACACGCTCGCCTTCAAAGAACACAAGAAAAGCCCTAATCCGCCATAGCTAGGCTTTCGTGTTACTTCCCGAGCACGTCTACTTTCCCACATTCCCGCTTTCAGACCGTACCGGCATATTCCCGCACGTGTGAAGAATATCCACTTACGGCACCCACGTGGCAGCGTGTGAGCCGCGTTGACATTTGTAGAGGTGGTACGGATCCGCTGCGAAACGGCAACGCTGACGTGTGCAGACACATCAGCTCGTGTAATTATGGGGGTTTTACGGGATTCGAAGGGGTTAGGTTTTGTTTAACATAACGCTTTGATTCTGTGCAGGCTTTGGGATCCAGTGTCTAGATTGCATATCCGTGCGTGCAGTATTTAAAGTTTGCCCCTATACGTATATATATTTTAAACATTTCTAAATACATTATGTTTTTCAATATCTTAAATATATACTGCCGTCAGAAATGTCTTTTGCACGGTGTTTTCTTTATAAATATAAATTAATTAAACTTTAATTAATTAAATTATTTATATATATATATATATGGGGTTGTTGGTGAAGTGATAATGTTGATGTCGGGATGAAATGAATGGGGATTGATGGGGATCGGGATTCTGGGGACTTCATACCACGCCCGTGTTGTAGACTTTTATTTCGCAGGTGATGAAACGCGTCTCATTTGTAACTCCTCTGGTATTCTACACGTATATATACATACATACGAGTATACACAACACGTCATGCATCACATACATATGCCATGCGTCATACACGTGTATGTATGATGACACGCCACTGCAGTTAGTGGTATAATAGAGAGATTTGATTAAGTGGATGATGATTAACTTAGATGACTTAAACAATAATTCAGCTTAACAACAGCCGCCAAGTTTAATAATCCACATGCTTGTCACTAGGTGACAATATTTAATCTAGTATTAATTAAATAATTAATTTAATAATATATATAAGTATTTACAACAGCCGTCAATGTAAAACAAGTTCCCCTGTTTCACGCGCTTTGTCGCTGCATGAAACAGGCAAATAATGTGAATATTCTAAGGTATATTAGCATATGCTATATGCCATATATAAACCCTACTTTAACCCTGCTTAAACCTTAAACCTTAAACCTGTTCTTTAGCAGAATCTATAGCGGCCCTGACGCCCGGGTCCGTACTAATCTTACTCTTCAGAAACTCACTTTCAACGCTCCGTACCTGCTCAAGAGACTCGCACGCACCTACACCCAATATAAAACTCTCTGCGTTCTTCGTACGGCCCATCTTTTGGTAGGTTCCGTAAGCAGCTTGTTTAAGGCCGTGTTTAGCGTAAGCACCCATCATTAAGTTCCATGTCTCCACCTTCTTCTTCTCCAGGTTGAGGAAGAGCTTCCCTGCCACGTCGACTGCGCCGCACCTCGCGTAGAACTCGAAAATCGCTGTCCTTAGTGGTAAATCTGTTCTCACCTCGCTCGAGTGTAAACATGCGTGTATAACCTTCCCCTCTGCTAGTGCATTCGCCTATGTATAGATCTCATTATATATATAATATATATATATATATATATATATATATATAGAGAGAGAGAGAGAGAGAGAGAGAGAGAGGAGAAGAGAGAGAGAGAGAGAGAGAAGAGAGAGAGAGGAGAAGAGAGAGAAGAGAGAGAGAGAGAGAGAGAGAGAAGAGAGAGTATACTACATATATTGTCCATGCCTTTGCACAACAGTCGAACATTACTATCAGGAGCTGCTGGTCAGGTTCCAAGTCCAATCTTCTTGTAGAGTTCATGGCCTCTTTGTACTTAGAATGTTCAACGTGAACCTGTATGTATACACACGCACACACATGTTAATAATAATCATTATTGACACAAATATAGATAGCATAAGTATATATAATGTTGATAAGGATCTGTGACAATCTACCGTTGTAATACTACATCTTCAATAACAAGGACTAGAAATTGTGTGTGTGTGGAGAGAGAGAGAAGAGAGAGAGAGAGAGAGAGAGAGAGAGAGAGAGAGAGAAGGGAGAGAGAGAGGGTGTTCTTACCTGATATAGGTTGTCCAGGTACTGATGAGTTTCTTTGGAAGTCCATCAAAAAACCTGTTTGGCAAACGGATAATAACGTTGTGCGTGTGGGAGAGAGGGGGAGAGACGGACCTGTTTAGCAAGATCAAGCATGTCAACGACTGTACATCTGCATGAGGAGCTCGGAAAGGTACGAGTTCCGGGAATATCCTGACCATGTAATCTGGTTATGAACTTTGATTCCTTGTTCTAAAGCTTTGTGATCCCGACAATAAATTATCAATGCTGCATATCCCGGTGGCAAATCCACCTGTAATGAAGTGTGTGTATGTACGTGCATGCGTGCGTGGTATGCATATGTAGTTACTGATACACAATATGAAAGAAAGTATATCATATACTGTGATATACATATATGGCATATATATGTATCTGTATGAATGAATGAATGAATATTATATATATATATATATATATATATATATATATATATAATATTACAGTACCTGGTTTGCCTCTGTTTTAAGTAATTCCAGAGAATAATCAACATTTCCAGCTCGTATAAGTGCTGTTATAAACTCTCTTCTTTTCCCAATATGAACTGATTGCCTCTCTTTAAGAACCTATACGTAAAAACAGTTAGAATTATAAAATATCAAATTATTCATTTATATAATTAAAATTAATAAAGTATTTTAAAAATTGTTAAACTACCTACTTTTATTAAATTTAGTTAAGTTACTATTTAATGGTAACAATGGTATAGTTAAACAATGGTATTACCCCAATCTAATATAGATATTGATATTACAAAGTTTAACTGCATTTAACTATAGTGTAAGGTGACTTTCGTTAAATACGAAAGTTAATTGTGGTTACATTACATTTAATTTTAATTAATGAAAAATAAATTGTCTAAAAGTTAACTACTTTTAAATATATTAATCATTTTGAATAGTTCTTTCCCACCTTCCATAACTTTCCTGTTTGTTTAAACTTTAGAGGAATTTATATATAATTAAATTCTGAACTTTAATTAAATTTAACTAAAGTATAAATGTATCCAATACAAATCTACATATGTTATTTGTTAAAATAATAGTAGTTTAATAATTTCTAAAACTTAAGTGTAGTTTCTTACATAGGTGAAAGTTTAATGGTATGTTATAAAAACTGTTCCTGGGATAGAGAGCCCGGGAAGTTATACCATATTCATGTTATAATTAAATTCCTAGTAAAGTTTCACATTATCTAAACATAAACAAGCTATAGCAAGTTTATAAATATTTATTATTATAAATTAATTAATTAATTAATTAGAAATATTCATACTTCTCTTGCTACGTCTCTCCACCATCTCCAGTTAATTGTGTCTGACCGAAAATCGTTTGAAAGCCACACTAAATAATCTGTAGGCAGTGCACCAAGTGGTGTTCCTTCATGAATTCCAAAGTTCATTGGGGTTCTGCATGTCCCTACAACAATATGTGTGTATATAATGTCTCTCTCTCCTCTCTCTCTCTCTCTCTCTCTCTCTCTCTCTCTCTCTCTCCTTCTCTCTCTCTCTCTCTCCTCTCTCTCTCCTCTCTCTCTCTCTCTCTATATATATATATATATATAATATATGAAAACGCACGCACACACACAGACACAATTCATTACATAACATTCTCTTTATATAATGCATACACACATGTGTATCGAATTTGTGTGTTGTGTGTGTGTGCACATATATATTTTGAAAACAATAAATATAAATATGAAGTAAAGAATAAGTTCAAATAAAAAAGTAGGGCATGTACATCAATTCATTCACTCACTCACTCATTCACACGCACACTCTCTCTCTCTCTCTCTCTCTCTCTCTCTCTCTCACACACACACACACACACACACAACACATTGTATATGAATATATAACAAGGTGTATACATTGTATATATTATACAGATTAGTTTTGCATTCCCTTATTTTTTTTTTGTGTGATATGCACATTATATATATATATGTGTGTGTGTGGTGTGTGTGTGTGTACCATCCAGGAGAAAATCAATGTACTCTTTTGAGAGCTCAGTGGGCTTCTTCATCTTCTTAAAAATCACTGGATCCCAAATACCACTTGGGATTTCACCCCTTCTAAATCTGATGCTCCCAACCTCTGCCCAAACATCCCCCGAATCCCACATTCTCTGCCTGAACATTCTTAAAACCCTAATTTGAGAGTAAACCCTAAACCCTACCTGAGGTATATTCTAATTTTCAAACTCTTATATTATCATACATAGTTGCTTGATCAAATTATATCCTGCTTCATATGTTTTTATTCATTTTAAAAAAGTTTAACATTAATAGAATTTGAAGCCTCGAATTGACGTTTAGTTTACATTTTAATATGTTTAATTAAAAAAAATTAATTATAAATTAAAGTTATATATATATGGTGTGTGTGGTGTGTGTGGTGTGTGGGCGCGCTTGTCATATATTATTTTAAACATTTTATTATGTACATAATAACATATTCTAGTTTCAAACACAGTAAGACTTATATGTTAGTAATATATAATATTAATCAATAAATGAATATATTAAATATTAAATATTGTTAAACATTAAAAAATAAAGGAGCAAACTATATACATATATTATATATCATATGTTACAATTACGTATTGAGTAGTTTGTGTATCAATATAAATTAAGAATTCTGTTATTTGAAAATATGGGGATTGTACTCTGATATTTCTTATATTTTATTCAGTATTTTGATTAAACTATATCAACTATTAAACAAAAATAATTGAAGTTCTAAAATATTTTGCATATACAAATTTATGTATATGCATAAAAGAATATAAATACTATACTACACTTATTTCAATAAAATTATATCAATATGAAAAAAAAAATTACCACCAGCTTTAAAATATTATGTCAATGTATTAACTGTAATAAGCAGTGTACATGTGAAACTCCTGTAATTTAATACCCTGGATCAGGAATCGGTAATAAATCATAGACGTTGTTATTTTAAGAAATTATTAAATTAAATTAAATTAATTAATTAATTAAACATTATTAGATTATAGAGGTTCTTTTGCAAAGCTAAATTAAAAATGTTTATTAAATTAAGGACCTAAATTATAGAAGTTATTCAATTATATGATATAAAATTTACTGCATAGCCATATACAACATGTTTATTTCCTAATATACATTATGTATTATATTTTTTACCAGTATCCAGTGTATGTAAATATTATTGAATGCGGCACCCTTGGTTTCCAATTGCTCTTAGTCTTGAGATTCCTCGTGCCAGTCCTCTATACATGGAAAAGCGTGTGTGTGTGTGTGTGTCTGTGTGTGTGTAGTGTATACACATGAACATGAACGTGCATACATACATACATACATACATATATATATTATACATATATATATATATACACATATGCGTGTGTGTGTAGTGTATACACATGAACATCATGAACATGAACGTGCATACGTGCATATATAAATCTTACCGTTTTTGTATCCGTCAAACGTAGAAGTTCCAATTTTTCGGAAGATCTTACACTCACAAGATTGCTTACCTGCATATAAGGTCAGATTCCCTCTCTCTCTCTCTCTCACACACACACACACACACAACTCACCCAAAAACTGAATCGCTCTACATCTGAGATGTCAGGCATGTGTTCTGCACGTAGTAGTAACTCCGATACTCTTGTATGGTTATCTGTCATTAATAATATATGCAACAACAAAATATTATGATATATTACTACCAATAGATATTTATATATTTTGATATGAGAAGAGACCTGCAGCTTGAATGTGAGAGATGAATGACGAAGCCATCTCACGAGCAGTTTTGGCCATTGTCAAAAGCTGAAATACATACGTTCAGACGCACAATACATATGTGTATGACATGTGTATAAACACACACGCACACATATGACACATGCATATAATATACACATGAACAAGCACAAAGCACACCTCTTGTTCTTCCAAAGAACCATTAGGAGGCAGTTTTATCTCCAAAGCCTTGAACTTGACCAACTCGATACCTGTTAATTAAAAACAATTACATATTGTTATTATGTTCTATGGCATATTATTGTATATTATAAACATACCCATCTTGCTCCAATGTTTTTGTTATATGACATCTGCGTCTTCCCTCCACCTGTTAAACATGTTATTACTACCAATCATCAACACACACACACACACGATAAATGTATGGGTGAAAGATTAATATATATAGTTTTAATAATAACTACATCTACCTGTATAAGAAATCTTCCATCTGGTAAAGGATCACACCTGTATACTTAGATAATTAATACAAAAGAAATACATACATAAAATAAAATAAAAAATATTGTACTCTGTAATTCCACTTCACAACAGATATCTGCTATTGTCCCTGTTTGTGATCCATTCCCACCTGAATAGCATTAAGTTATTTTAGTTTAACATATCACGTAGCATCATTATTATGTGTTACGGTGTGTGTATGTGTATATGTGTGTGTGTGTGAGAGAGAGAAATGTTATATATACATTTTATACTATATATAGCATAAAATTCTAAGTTATATCATATGTGTACTATGCTATAAAGTATGCCTATTAATTGTACCATTAGTGTATATATGCATATCATTATATGGCAAGTATATCACGCTAATAAAATGCTTACCATTCCCATTCGGTGATTTCCTTCCATGATTCTCCGTATCTACAAGCACATATACAAGTGTATCTATAGATAGCATATGTGTGTGGCCATATGCTTGTAATGCATATGTGTAGTACCATTAGTCTGTACCGAGGTTCAAAGATATTGAGAACATTCTCTCGAAAGGCACAACGAAGTCCATTCAAATAATGGTAAAATCTCGTTCCCAGCAAGTGTCATTTCTTCTACTTCATTCTTTCTTTCCTGTATATTTATAAATCATTTATATATATATATATATATAATATATATATTGTGTGTGTGTGTTTAAGCTATATCAAATGCATTACTCTTGAATTGTGAACAGTCTATCTAAAAGAAACCTATGTGTAAGCTAACACACACAAACATACCCAAAAACACACACACACACACACACCCATATATATCTGTATGTGTGTGTATATACCTCGTATTCCTCAGGAAAGTTTCGTTGGATCACGTTGTTCAATGTTACACTAACGGGGTAAGTCTTCGGATTCACAAAAAGCACCGTCCGACACATAGGACATTTGTTACCTTAAGGAAAAAATATATATAATTAAATAGAAATCTTATCAATTGATATGCAAAATGTGCATATGGACATGTATATACCACATACCGCTATATACAGTACATACATACTCAGGATTATGTATGTTCCCATGTTATCTATGTGTTGTGTGTATCTATGTATTTATTAACACAGATATGTCTGTATATGTATTTATATATATACACTTTACCATTATCATATCCGTACATATATTACACGCATATCTAAACTTACCATATACCGCTATATGTACACACTATGCATAATACACAACGATATGCATATGCCTGCATATATATATATATAATATATACACACACACACACACACACACACACACACACATATGCATAACAGAGAAGATCTCTAAACACACACAAACACACCGTGGTCCAATGCTTGTAGTAAGCAAGCACGACAAAATGAATGGCCACAAGGAGTCGTAACGGGGTTGTAAAGCAGCTTTAAACACAATGTGCAATCAAAATCATCACAGCGTTGTAAGCTTCTTCTCTGGTATACCGCTGCTTCACTTTCACCAGCCCCTTGTTCGCTATTTAATCTGTTTAACACTCTTTGTAGAGGTATACTGTACAAAACATACTCATAAGTGTGTGTGTGTGTGTGAGAGAGAGAGAGAGAGAGCTTACTCTGTGGGCTCCAACTTCAAGCCAGACAAAAGTGTTGCACGGGCTTCTTCATATTGTTCTAGCTGAAAACAGATCATATACTTTTTATTGAGAGATATGTGTGTGTGTAGATACATGTGTATGAATGTATATACATATGTATAATGTAGACAATAGTATACTACGTACCAAAAGCAATGCAGTTCCTTTTCTTAAGTATGACTTTGGCCAGTGAGGTCGAATTTTCATAAGTTTATCCGCATCTTTCAGTGCTGACTGTCATTAAACTCAGATGAGAAAGATAATATATAGGCGCTACCACAGTCTCTCTCTCTCTCTCACACACACACACAAAGATATACATACATACACACACACCACCTGGGCAAGAGACATGGGATCGCGACCGTACAACGCATTCTCTTCGGAAACAGAAGCAGGAATATTCCTTAAGAACTCATTCAGCCTGGAAAGTTAAATGTTATTAAACCTCTCTTTAATGGAGTTATAAATAATAAAAAAGAAACTAATTAAGCACTTACTTACAGTAAGCAGCACATCTGTTTGAAAGCAACAATGATGGATCCGCTACACCTTTCTGAATTGCCTTAGAGTAAGCACTTATTGCCTGCATACAAACTTTACATATGAGAGAGAGAGAGATGTCGCATACATTACACACATAAAATGCACAGATGGGTCTGTATAACTTATGAGTTATCTACAAACATATTACATGTACATACACAAGTAATATATATGTATATACAATTATACATTTGGACAGGCGTTACTTACGCAAATACATAAGTACATACATGTATATGTGTGAATTTAAACTATGTTATAAATAATTAAACTAAATATAAGACAAGTTACTATACATCCACCATTATATTGTGTTGTGTGTGTGCGTGTGTGGGCATAAGACACAGAGACAAATAGATTGTGTGTGTGTGTATTGAGAGAGAGAGAGTAATTGTATATGTGAGTACATATTTACACACATACGAGTACATACCTCATTGTACTTCTCACGCCTAAATAGATGATTTCCTTTCTCAATATATTCTACAATTTCGCTCCTGAACTCCTGTAAGAAAATATATATATTAAAATTGTCACATTTATATATAATATATATATATATATATATATATATATTAGAGAGAGAGAGAGAGAGAGAGAGAGAGAGAGAGAGAGAGAGAGAGAGAGAGAGAGAGAGAGAGAGAGAGAGGAGGGAATTTTACCTCTTTCGGGAGATCATCGAGATCTTCGTGATCAGCCATTTGCTCAGAACCCTAAATCACAGTTTAATATATACCACTTATTGTTTAAGCTGCTAAACTACAAGTAATTACTGGCATCTGAAGACGCCACGTAATCCTCTTTTATACCATGGAAGATTGTGGTTATTGAAAACTCCGCCAGCATATATTATAGATATATATATGAGAACGTATTTTAATGGGGTTATATATAATAAATATAACTTCATGATGTATATATACTAACCAAATGCTGTTTAATTAAGTATATACATATCAAAGAAAATATGTTTAAAAAGAACATCGAATTTTAAATATATAAATTACTTAAAATACACATGCAGCGTGTGTTCACACGCACATACACAATGAAACAAGCATTGTTTAAAGTTAAGCTCGAAGAAAATATATCTTGCAGCATATTACTGGAATATATATATGTGTGTGTGTGTGTGTGTGTGCGTGTGCGTGTGTGTGACTAGTAAACTGTGTATACATACTACATAAAACTATACAAACATGCATTAGTCTACTATAAAGATAAAACAAGCTTGGGTTCAATGTTTATAATTATAAAAATATACACGTATATATAACTAGTGTAATGTAATGGGGGTCCTCACACTATATATTTAAGATCACACACACACGCACAGGTACATGTGTCACATATATTATATATTCTCAAAGGGTTCTTTAGAAAAATAATTAAATTACATGTGTATTTAGAAATATGTTTTTATTTATAAGTAATTTATAAAATTAATATTTTAACTTGTTATAATTTATAACTATAATACTTATATGCTATAGAAATATTGTATTATTTCTTTAAATATAATATTATAATACACTTTCTTTCTTTCTTTATATATATTGCGATAGTTCAATGCAAATAGTACGTTATTATTGAATAACGATGTTTATATATTTATTTATACAATACATATACTTTGCTTGCCCTAATTTACTAATTAAAAACTTGACCATTGATTTAAAATAAACTTAATTTATATTTTATAGTACAGTAGTGCGAAACATATTATAGATAAATTGAAATATATATACGTAAATTGTATATAATAAAAGTTCTATATTACAATTTAATAAAATTATAAATAACTATTTTAAATATAAATTTAAAACATTTTTTATGAACAAACATTTTTCTACGAGCACCCACTGCGTAAATCTCCAGCTCCCGTAGATCTTGGAGGGTAAGCAAAGGTAAAACACCGTCTTCAATCTCATGCCTTTGAAAGCACTCTGCGTACTTAAGCAGCTTAAGCTTTCTTAACCAATCATAAACCCGCTTAGAAAGCTTAAACTCGGTTTCCTCGGGAATATTCATTTCTCCTTCGGGAATATTTTTTCTCCCATGGGACTATTCTTTTCTCCCTTGGGACTATTCTTTTCTCCCTTGGGAATAGTTTTTCTCCCTCCGGAATATTCTTTACTCCTTCGGGAATATTTTTTCTCCCCCGAGAATATTCCTTTCATTCCTTTCCGGAATATTCTTCTTGTTCTTTTCTCTTTGTCTTTTATAGGCTTTCTTTACTTCAGGTAAAGTTAATAAATCGTTAATATCCTTAACTTAAATATATATATAATATATTATATATATATATATATATATATATAGAGAAGAGAGAGAGAGAGAGAGAGAGAGAGAGAGAGAGAGAGAGAGACACACACACACACATATATATAAAAGCAATTTTACTTGCCTGTGGTATTGAACGTTTTCCATGTTTCTTAGAATATAATTAAAACTAGGTACAGACTCCTTTGTCATTCTAAATAGAAGATCTTTTTTTACTAATATTACACATATACATCACACACACACACACCACAGAGATGTTTATATTCTCTCTCTCTCTCTCTCTCTCTCTCTCTCTCTCTCTCTCTCTCTCTATATATATATATATATATATATATATATATATGCATGTATACGTGTGTGTGTAATATGTATGTATGTTCATTACATATCACACATACATATACACGCACGCACACACCTGCAAAAACATATAAAAAAAAAAATTCCTGCAAAGTTGTTTTCCCTAAACTTGGAGTTGATATATATACTTATTTATTTTATCGTTTCCAATGCCAACATTTTGATTTAAACTTAAACTTAAATTATGGCACACTTAAACATGAAATTAAGTTAAAAATGAAGACTTTATTAAATTAAAATAGTGGTGATAATCACTATTTCATTATAATAAAGATTTTTCCTAATTTTAAAAAGGACTGAGAGTGGCATCAGGCGCTAGTCTGTCTAGAGACTGCTAAAATATAGCCTCTCAATTCCTCTACATAAAAGGAGCATATATATATATATATATAGAGAGAGAGAGAGAGAGAGAGAGAGAGAGAGAGAGAGAATCACAGTTAATAGCTATGTATGTATACACATAAAGTATCTTTTTAATAGTGTGTTCACATACTTCTACTGAAGCATCACGAATGCGTCTCTCTCTCTCTTACACACGCGGATAATATAGATATGTATATATTGTACACTCGCAAAACTGATACTTGATCTATACATGTATGTGTGCACAAACACAAGTGTATATAATACATATGTTACACGCAAACACACGCACACACGTACCAAAACACACGAGAGAGATCATATAACTGTAGATAGTTATACTTGTTGTATGTGCATGTTCATCACACATACACGCACGCATGTACACGCACACACACCCACGTTAAATCTTACCATATTCATTACACTTAGTTTTGTTTAGCATCTACACATGGATTTATCACAAGTTTATGCATAAACCAGCAAATTATTAAAGCATTAATACATATAGAGTGTGTGTTTCTCTCGAAATTACTATCATGTAATTATATTAAACTTATAGATTATATATTTCCATACATACAGTAAGATGTTTTCTAAGGATTCCTTCCCTCAATATGCAGTCACATTAACTCGTGATGGGTTCACAACAAAGATAGGATTAGCTTCTAAAGCAACTCCCAATCAATATCAGGTTTGTGTGTGTGAGAGAGAGAAAGTTCTAGAGAGTTCTTGTGGGTGTAAGAGAGAGAGAGAGAGAGAGAGAGTTCTTTGTGTGTATGTGTGTGAGAAAGAAAGAGTTCTTGTGTGTGTGTATGTGTGTGTGAGAGAGAGTGCTTGTGTGTGTGAGAGAGAGAGAGAGAAAAAGTTCTTGTCTGTGTGTGTGTGAGAGAGAGAGAGAGAGAGTTCTTGTGTGTGTGAGAGAGAGAGAGAAAGAGATTCTTATGTGTGTGTGTGAAAGAGAGGGAGAGTTCTTGTGTGTGTGTACACGTGTGTGTGAAAGAGAGAGAGAGAGTTCTTGTGTGTGTGTGAGAGAGAGAGAGAGAGTTCTTGTGTGTGTATGAGAGAGAGAGAGAGAGTGCTTGTGTGAGAGAGAGTTCTTGTGTGTGTGTGCTCTCTCTCTCTCTCTCACACACACACAAGAACTCTCTCTCTCTCTCTCTCTCACACACACACACACACACAAGCACTCTCTCTCTCTCTCTCTCTCACACACACACACACACAAGCACTCTCTCTCTCTCATACACGCACAAGAACTCTCTCTCTCTCTCTCTCTACCACACACACACACAAGCACTCTCTTTCTCTTCTCTCACACACACAAGTGAAAACACTATAATATCTGTGTGTATTTACAGGAGTTCGAAGTAACTTCTATGGCGGGCAATTTCATGGATTGGTATGGAGGCATTCCTGTTATGTTAAGAGCTCCATACAATGGAGGTGTGCTTGTTCATGGTGCTACTGTGTTTTCTTCTGTGTATCAAGTGAAGAATGCACAACCAAGTCTTTTCTCAATGTGGGTTCTTGAGCAAGCGGATGAATACCCATACATGAGGTTAAGAGCTTACAACACACACTTATACATGAATGTGTTGAGATCCTACCCAGGGGATGTCACAAGAGACGGTGCATTGTTCATTCTCTTCTTCAAACAAGGCAATGCATCCATCATGTTGACTCCCACAGCTTAAGCCACTGTTTAATTTAAATAAAGTTTATTTTTAGATATTCTTTCAGAAGCATCGAAATGCTCAAAACACAGTTGAATGCTGTATTGTACTCGGAATACAACCTTGGAGGTGCGCGTGTGTATTGTGTTGAGCGTGCGTCCGTGCTTGTGCGTCTTATGCGATTGTGTTGTTAAGGCTCCTGTGTATACAATGTGTATAAAGATACATATAATTGCTTGTGTATACATAACATTGTTGCAGATATCCAACTATGCTCTTTGAAGCCATTGAACATGAAGAAACACGCCAGCTTGTAACCATATGTGTGTGTGTGCGTGTGTTTCATACATTATGCCATGTACTTTATGTTTTACGTGTACAATAATAGAATATTATTCTATACATATACAACACACGCGCACACACACAGTTCTGTTTAGACTAACATATATAACACACTCTAGGTACATATATATACACATATGATCTTAATGTGCATGTATTCCGGTGTGTGTCTATATATCTATATCTATCTATCTATCTATCTATCTATCTATATATATATAACTATAGCTGTAGTATGAACATCTTTTGTATGCAAGTATATTTTTGTGTGTATGTAGCTTTCTGTCATTATAACTAGTATACATTATATATGAATATATATACACGAGTTTAAATATATAAATGATTATGTAAATTAGAACATATATCCCTGTCTTTAAATATATATGTGTGTGTCCATATATACATGAGTATATATATATAAATTCTATGACCACAACAAGAGCAAGCAGTACAAAGATACAGTGTATGAATATTAAACTTGTGGCAACTTGAAGAACTGAACAATGCATGCTTTTCTTATATATATTATTGTTTATTAAGTTTTATCACTGAATAATAAATATACTTCACTGTGCTTTTCCACAGAGGTTCTATTGAGGAGTTTGATATAATTAATTAATATAAGTTTCACTGTGCTTTTCCACAGAGGTTCTAAACTATATATCTATACAGTGAAACTTATATTAATTAATTATATTTAATAATAAATATTATTCAATATAACATATGTATTTTTGTCCCTGAACGAGTTGGATCTGTCTGTCAGTCCATGCACGTCAATACTGTCAGTGCGCACGTATTCGCTAAGTCAACTGAAGCTTTTGTATCAAGTTAACGATCATGATCTACAGTGGTATGCAAATTGCAACCAGCGCTGGCTTATTCAAAGTGATCAAACTTAATAAACAATGCATTCATGCTTGTTCAATTCTTCAACTTGCCACAAGTTTAATATTCATACACTGTATCTTTGTACTGCTTGCTGGTTAAATGTTTAAGTCGTATGAACCGTGAACCTAGATCAGAAGATTGCAGGTACTAACTTCAACACTCTGCGTGCGTGCGTGTGATTCCATGTATTCCTTGCAGGCTAATCTTATATGAGAGCAAATCAAGCTTACGCAACATATACTGAAGCTATTTTATCATGGATAACTCGGCAGCAAAACAGAACTTACTTCATGACGAGGAAGACGGCCACCGCGGTGAAGATATTGAGGAGTTTGATAGCTTAATCACGAAAGCACTAACCGATACACTCCATGGATCGGCTAAACTGTCTAATATGCTGCCAACGGGGACTGTACTCTTCTTTCAATTGCTCGATCCAATCCTGTCCGGCGTGGGAAGTTGCTGGTTGAGCTTAGCCAATCTCATTATTTGCAGCTTAGTCTGTTTCTTACTCTCATTCACAGATAGCTTTCATGCGCCAAATGGTTTGTGCGTGTGTGTGTGTGTGTGTGTTGTGTGTGTGAGAGAGAGAGAGAGAGAGAGAGAGAGAGAGAGAGAGAGATTATATATGCTAGAATGCAATGTTTTCTTGTGGGCTTTCTTTAGATGATTGAGAAATGTTATATATCTAAAAGAAGTGAGTATATATCTAATTAACAACAATAGAACTTTCATTTAACCCTTGTACATGCATAATTGCAGCCAAACACGTTTGGCCGCATATCGGAACGTTCGCGAGCGCGTTCGGAAATTGATATCAACTTTCGAACGCGTTCGTGAACGTTTAGATATGCAGCTGAACGCGTTTGGCTACAACTATGTGTATATGTATATATATAAAGATGTTTTCTTATTACTTAAGCTATCTAATTGTATTTTTACAGGCAAAGTTTACTACGGAGTAGCTACTTTCCAGGGACTATGGACTCCTCAGGTCAAGTGCAGTATGAATCTCTCCGACTATAAGCTCCATCTCAGGGATTTTATATATGCTTTCCTTATTATGTTCGCGTTCTTAACGACGACAACATCCTCCTCCTCCGATGTTATACAGTGTTTCGTCAAAGTACCTGATGGTCTTCTTAGGGCTGCACCACCCTTGTCAGGCTTCTTAATTAGCTTTCTCTTCTTAATTGTTCATACTAAAAGACATGGTGTTGGGTTCCCTCGTACACCAGCTGCTAGTGAGAAGTAACAATTTCTAATATGCACATTGCAACTCAAATAGACATGATATGTGAAAATGGGAATATAAAATAAATAATTAATGATTAAGTTTTAAATTTTTAATTAATTATTTAATAAATATATAATTAAATTTTTCTTTAAACATATATTATTCTAAAGAATATTTCTTTAATATTAAAAAATACTAATTAAAATTTCAAAATTACTAATATTATTAAAAATTGAAACTATATATATGCCCAGTTTAATTACAACGTATATTAAAGTATTTATAAAGTTTAATTATCATGTTTAACAATAAATCTTCTATTTCTTATTATCATTATTATATTCTAATATTTTGTTTACTAAATTGTGCCTATTAGGTTATTATTTAATTAACAAGCATGTTCCACATGACTGTTTAAAATATAATGATTCATACTTTTATTCTTTAAAATATTAAATTTTGCATATTTCAACCACTAGAAGATGGTGTAAGAGGGAATCCCACACCGTGTCTAGTAGTTGGAAAAAATATAAAAACTACGCTAACTAAAAACCCGGACAAAGATGGCGCCGACCGTCCGGAACATGAAAGAAGCAACTTATAACATCCGAGGAGAATGTAGTTCATGAACGTGAACACTGCAAGGAGTGCGAGTACAAAATCTCAAATGTAATCTTGTATTTCGAGAGATTCACACTTCACTTTCACCTCAGGAGTCCACAGCCTCCAAACGTAGCAAGTCCATAGTACACACGAGCGCGCACGCACGCACACACCATTTGGTGCGTGAAAACTGTCAGTGAACGAGAGTATGAAGCACACTAAGCTGCAGACAATGAGGAAAGCCGCAGTCAAGTTCTTATCCTTGCAGCTTCCAGGATCGATCATTTGGAAGACGAGTACTGTCCCAGTGGGGAGCATGTTAGAGAGATTTGCCGAGCCATGGAGTGCATTGGTTAGAGCTTTCATAATTACGCTCTGGAACTCCTGAATGTCGTCCGCAAGATTGTGGTCCTGCTGGTTGTTTTCCTCGTCATTAAGCAATCTCTGTGTTGCTATAGTAAAACAATTTCACTGCAGTTATTTGGATTTCAAAAGGGAAAAATCAACCGTCTCTTTCTCACACACACGCGCACACGCGCACACACACACGTACTGTACCTGGAGAACAATTCACAGAGCTCTTGTACGACTTTAATGTGTAACTTTGAAAGATTCAATACTGTAATGTTTTAAGGCATATTATATATAAAAACTAAAGGCTGATTAACATTTAAACACTGTTAATTAGGTATATTATACACTATCAAGTAAGTTAAATCATGCTGTTGGCTTAGAAGGCAAAATATTTTAACATAATCAATATCAAAACTTATTTTAATTAGAATTTGTCAACTTTTGGACTTTGATTAAGCAACGCGTTCTTATATCATTGCCTCGTCATGTTTTAACTATTACAACTAAAGTAATAAAACTATATTATATATATACATTATAATATACTTTTATGTATTAGAATTTGAAGTACTCAGCCATGTAATTTAATTATAATATAAACACAGTTCGATTGTATTCTAGAATTGTTTATATATTTTATTGAATATACAATTCCTCACATTTTAGAGAACAAAAATGAAGTTTAATTATGTGGACATAAAACATATGTCTATTTAATGTCTCACACCAATATTTAATTATTAATAATCTATATTTAACACACACACACATAAGTATGACATACAATTATGCATAGATTGACACTTGGCTTTCCCTGTTTCTGTTGAATACAACTGTAGATTTGTTGGGCACCTTAAGTCATGCAGTTATACGTTTACTTAAACATAGTTATTGGATTTGGTAAACATGTCTTTTTCTTAGCAAAACGCTCCTGTTCACGCATTCATTCATATAATATATATGATAAAAAAAATTATGCTCATGTCATAATGTGCTTATAAAGGGAAAAAACAAATAATGATGACGTCATACCCTTATATAAAACAACTGAACTTGGTACACATTCTTAAACACACGCATGGAGGCATACAAGGCGTTTGTGTTGTGTATGTCTAGTGCTGCACACTGTTGCTCCTTGTGTTGTGGCACAGATTCAGCTGGTACCCGCGCTGTACGTGTTCGGAGATTCCACGGTAGATGCGGGGAATAATAACTATCTTAAGACGATCATCAAGGCGAATTTCCCGCCTTATGGGAGGGATTTCGATACCCATGTTGCGACTGGCAGGTTTTGCAATGGAAGAACTCCGGCTGACTGGCTGTGTATGTACCGCGCGTGTGTTATGTGTGTGTAATATACAATATATAAATAAAATTATTTGTTTTTTCCAGCGGCTCAATTGGGATTGCCTCTTGTTCCGGCTTACTTAGACCCAGCAGCACAAGGGAGTGCCATTGTTAAGGGGGTTAACTTTGCTACCTCTGCATCTGGTTTATATTGGAAAACCGCTGCCACCTTTGTAAGTAACAACGTATGCGTGCGCATGTGTGTATAAATGGTACACACAAACACGTGTGTGTGTGTGTTCAATCCCCCCCCCCCCTCTTCGTATATGAGTTAGTATGTCACCTTTGTAAGTAACAACGTATGTGTGTATAAATGGTACACACAAACACGTGTGTGTGTTCAATCCCTCTCTCTCTCTCTCTCTCTCTCTCTCCATATACGAGTCAGTATGTTTGTGAACAGAACGTACCTCCACTGGAAACACAAGTCGAGTGGTTTAAAGAATACAAGGAGAGGCTCGAGGGTACAGTGGGGGAGCAAAATGCAAGTAGCGTCATTTCTCAGGTATATTCTTCAGCATATATACACACATACACACAAACACGTATGTATGTGTGTGTAATGTGTGTATTCTTTTTTCAGGCGCTCTTTGCACTCAGTACAGGAAGCAATGATTATGTTAACAATTACTACATAAACCCTATCACCCAGAAGGAGTTTGACAAGGATACATATGGGTGGATTCTTTCTCAGAGTTTGTCCAGGTAGATATTAATTATTATTAACGACAAATTCATTTAATATAACAATAATAATATTTCAGAAGCTGTACGGACTGGGTTAGGATAGCGTGGGCCTTACGCCGCGTACCGTCACAAGTGACGCTGTACGGACAGGGTGTTTTGAAGTGTATAGAGTTTGAGAACGAGGATGCTTTGTTGTTTAACCGGGCTCTGAATTCCACGGTTCGATCCCTGCGAGGAACCTTGTCCGATCTCAAGCTTGCCTACCTTGACGTGTATCCCCTCTTCAGTGACGTCTTCAGCCAGCCTTCAAAATATGGTATGAAATTGACCCTTTAATTTATATAATTTAAAAACTTGAGTCAAATACAATTAAAGTAGAGAGTTAGAGAGTCAATTTGATAATTAAAAGGTTAGTTTGATAATTATATAAAATCAAAGGGTCAATTTGATAATTATATAAGATTAAATGGTTAGTCTGATAATTATATAAAACTAGATTTGATAATTATATAAAATTAGAGGGTCAGTTTGATAATTTTTCCTATATATTTATAAATCTTAATAATTTAAACGAATTAATTAATAGGATTTGAGAAGACATTAACGGGGTGCTGTGGGACGGGGAGGCTTGAAGTGGCTATATTATGTAATCCGAAGATAGGGGCTTGTTCCAGATGCAACAAAGTATGTGTTTTGGGACAGCTTCCATCCGACGGACACGATGAACAAGCTTATTGCTCGAGCTGCACTTACGCAAGGTGTTCCGCAGTTTTTAAGTACTTAGTTTAATTTTATTAATTACTTTTGTTTTCATTAATTAGTCTAATAAAATAGTTAATTAACTAAAAACGGTGTTTACAATATTTATTAGTTTAGAATATTCGGCCGCATATTCCCTTAGGGTTCTGAAGCTCAGGCTATGGCGTTTCTCGCACAAAGGAGACTGTTGTCAAAGCTCGGGCGCTCATGGATCGGACAGGTATCTCTCCATCTCTCTCTACAATCGCTGCATTTTTAATCATTTTCACAGAGTAATCATGATTTTGTCGGTATGAATCAAAATATAGAGATTTTCTCATGTTATATATATATGTGAACATAATACACACATTGGTACACACACACACACACAGCATAATATAGTTTTACATATTAAACTTCCAGATTGCTATACAAAGGTGTACAGACACATAAAATTGGTTAGTTTTCTTTATATGTATATATAAGTTATAATGTCCTTTGTCTACGGTCTTGGATACACATACACACGTACATAAAGTTAAGCCATATGAAGACCAGGTTGTATTTTCTGATATAATATGTACAGGGTTTATACACACATATGTATACAGAAACTGGAAAGTTTTATATATATCAACTGAGAGTTTATTTTTAAGTTTTTAATGGAGAGACCAAGTGTTTAATATTTAACATGGATATTAACCTGTGCTTGTTTCTTAAGGAGTCGACTGCAATCAGAGATTACCACAGTGCTCCCAACTTATACGAACCAGACAGACGGTCTCAACCAAGCTGCTGGTACGCGCCCGCACACACAGACTCAAGAAAAAAACAAACTGTATCTATATATACATGTGTATATGTATATGTAGATATTATGTTCTTTCAGGGGGCGAGCGAAGCGAGCATTATATTCCACCAAAGAAGTTTGGACCACAACGACCAATTCTTACGACTGTTTTCACGAGGTAATTATTCAATACCCCTTACACGTACACACAAACACACATTTATAAGTATGTTTATTATATACTTGTTTATTTACAGGTGGAAGTTTAAGATGGCGGCAGAGAAGCTGTTTAGGGATGCAGCTGCTAAGAATGCACCTCCTGGTGAAGAGCCACCTGCAGCTGATGTTACGACAATCTCTATAACTCCACCTTATGTTAAAACTAAAAAGCTTGGGAAAACTGCTGCTTTTATCATGGAGGTTCGTATACAATTAATATATCATATATTTCAAATACTATATTTATATACAAGGTATGCATATTATCGCTATTCTTTCAATGGTAATTTACTCTTCGTATATAGTTACACGCATACATACACCTAACGTGCCATTCTTTTCGTATCTAATACCATTCACTCATTTGATACGGTGGTTCTAATTAGTTACTAAAGAAGACTTAAAGATTACAACAACATAAAAATTTTAAAAACTATGTGTGTATACCATATATACTTTGTGTTTTGCTTATATTGTATTGGAATATTATATCTATAAGGTCCCATTATATGGCAGATATTGAATAAAGAGGCTGTTGCTGAAGTTCGGAAGGAACGTGAGATTCCCGAGCTAAAGCCAGGTTATATAGTGCGGCTTAAAGTGGTATGCTGTCTTTACACACGCTCATATTCGTATATACATATATACATACATATACGTGTCACATATTATCTTCTCACGGGATAAGAAGAAGATAACCATCATTTAGATTCCTTAATGCTTTTAGAATTCCAATGTCTAGTATATATTATTTGGCCTTTCTTGGGACACACACACTCTCTCTCTTTGCGTGGGTTTGGTTAATGTATGCTAGTGTTTATCTTTGCCATACATATACACGTGTAGTATACGGGCTTACATATACATATACATATGTATTATCTATAACACAATATCTTGAAATAAAAAGAAGACAACATCATTCTTCCCCGCCGCCCGTCTCACTTTATACATATGTACATGCATACATCTTTATATATATGTACATGCATATACTGCTGGTGTGTTGTGCATGTGTGTGTGGAGAAATATAATATAGTATCTCCTTAGAAGATGAGAAGAAGACAACCATCATTCTAGATTCTAAAAGCTTTTAGAATCCAATAACATATATCTCTCTATACATATAATTTAATAAATATATATATGTGTATAATTAACACAAGAAGACAACCGCCATTTTAGATTCCAAAACCTTTTGAAATTTAATACATAACATATACTTCTTGTCCTCTCCCTCTTCTCTCCCTCTCCCCTCCCCTCTCCCCTCCCCCTCTCCCCTCCCCCTCTCCTCTCTCTCCTCCCTCTCCTCTCCCTCTCCCTCTCTCCTCCCTCCCTCTCTCTTCTCTCTCGTACGTTTGTGAGTGTATCGCTATGGTGTGCTAGTATATTACATGGTTTCTTCTTATCTTCTTACATGATATATGGATTTATATAGGAAATCCCGGAAAATAAGAGAAGGATCCAAGAGTACAAGGGAATAATAATAGCCATGCGAAACAATGGTATTCACACGACATTCAGAATCAGACGACAAATTGGTGGAGCCTACGTTGAGAATGTTTACCTTGTAAGCCTTTATATATATATTCACAGGGTCACACACACACACACATACTACACTGTCACGTATGTCTATGTGTAGTGACGTCATATGCATATCTTTACATGAGTGGATTTGTGCCTTCCACTAAACTAGATAAGCTTCACAGTCAAACATGCATTCTTATGTATTTAGATACATACTTTCGTACGTACACACCTATATGTATATAAAACATGTATAGATAGATAGGCAGACTCTCGCTCTCTCTCTCTACGCAAGCATACACGTCTGCATGTAGCAATAATATATGTATTCGATATTGTGGGGACAACACTACGCTTTTATTATGTGAAAATAGCATGTTTTTTGCTTGAAACACGTGAAATCTCTCTCTTCGATATTGATACTACATAACATTGATATATGTATATACACATTGGGTGTGGTTACAGATATTCACCACTTATAAAGGAGTTCGAAATACTGGACAGGAAAAAAGTACGAAGAGCCAAACTATATTACTTAAGAGACGGAGACCATAAGCTTAAGTCGATTAAGGTTAAGAAGAAGGCTAAACAGCCTCAAGGGTTTAACTTACCTCCTGCTTCAGATTCAAAGAGGTCATAATTCCAAGGTATTTTTACGTATTTATGTATGTATGGGCATGCAGTATGTTTGTATGATGTATGACATGTATGTATGTGTATGTGTATATGACATGATATATTTGTATGTATCCACACACATCTATGTGTGGGGGTGTATGTAATGTGTATATACTTCCTTTTTGCAGTTCCTTTCAAATTATTATGGATTGAATTTACCACATTGAGGTAGTCCTTCTCATAATAGTTATAGTTGAAAGTTCCTAATTTATGAATTTCTACATTTATTATGTTGATGTTAGTATATTTACGCGTCAGCAATGACGTGGAGATTTGCCTGCCTGGCAACCATTTAATAGCTATGTAGGTATTTGACCGCCTGCCCTATAAGACTTTATATTATATATGCACCTATTATGTACATAGGTGAGATGTATTATATTAAGTATACTATTATGTATTATATTAACTTGATTATTTAATAACTAGTTGTAATGAATAGTATCATAAAACTATATATATATATACATATACATTGGAAAGCAAACCAAGCGTGCTAACACATTGGGTGTGCAGCAAATTTAATATTCTCCTTGGCATTTGCAAATTTAATTTACTTTGACTAAACCTGATTATATTAGAATATACTCATTCTCTAAGGAATATACTCTTTTAAATTTATTATACTTAAATAAATATATGTGCTATTGAATGCACAAGCCATGAGAGAGGTTGAGCAAGCAACACATCTCACTTACCCTCATATATATAGTTAAATATTATTATATATAATTATATCATTTATATAGTTTAAATGAGAATATACTACAAAGCATGGTAGGATATTCCCTTTTAATTTTGGTTATTTTTATTTTTTCAAAAATTTTTAATTAATTTTATTCCTGAAAGTCTCCATCTTGTTCCGTTGCATGTTGATATTTCTCACTCACTTTATACTTCACAGACAGTGATTGCAAGTAACTAAAATATTTAATCAGTAATAGTTAGCTATATAATAATGTGGCTAATTAGTTAACTAATCTATTATTAATAATTAGTAAAGTAATATATAACAATGTGTATGTGTGTTTAGCTTAATCACTACACACAAGTCATATTCAAACTTAGCTTAAATCTTAGTTAATCTGGTTTAACTTAAACATCAATTAACTGTATTTTAAATATTAAAAAATTAAATTTTTATTTATTTAATAATAAAAAACTCTTTAAAAGTAAGGGTCACATTTTCCACCCATGGTAGGAAAACAGAAAAGCAGACAGCAGCCAGACAGACAGTCAATTGTTTCAGATATATAAACTTAATAAAAATGTAAAAAGCTTTATAAATATAACTTTACATAGTTTGAATTACAATTTATTTAATCATTTTGAGGTTGAAATTGCACTAATTTATGTTTTTATTTTTATGATTAATTTTAATAAAAAATAAAAATGGAAATATTCACACATGTACAATTAAAATCTACACAGTGCTAGAAAACCAGAATGCAGGTGACTGCAGAAGTGTGTGCATAATAGTTTAAAGTACTCTCCTGTTTTCTACCACTTTAATATAATTAATACTAATTATTAACAATATCTAATTACATACATCTGCTTCCACTATTGATTAAAATATATATACACCTAATTAATTGTTAATTAAATGGGATTAAGAGGGTCAAATGAAGCAAGGCTGGCAGATTGGCATCTTCTTGTTGAAACAGAGAAAGGCAATGTTTTAATAAATAAAAAATATATATTTAACAAATATAATATTTGCTACACACAGATGCCCACAAATGGGAAATGCTAAAAAAACAACACCCAAGACAAAAAATCAATGAAATTATATCTATCTCAAATAAACTAATGTAGATAGTTTAATCTTGTAACTCTGAATGCATAGCCAATGATACAAGTAAAACCCAAACATGATAGATTCTTTCTTTAATCAATCATTTGTTTTAACTAATTGAAAACATTAACTCTTCATTAATTTGTAATTAGTAAAGTGTGTTTTACATTTATTAACAAATATATATATATATATATTCCTCTGTATAGTACTAGCAAAGTGTGACAGATATCAGAGAGGTGTGGTTTTCTGGTCGGGTTTGTATACCTTCCATGTCTCAGAAACACAAGTTTTTTGGCACTGAAAATGCCAAAGCTTCCAAGTAAGTACCATCATATTATATATATATATTATATATATAAGGCAGTGTAAATCTTCTTCATCTGGTTCTGAGGATTGTGCATTTTTTTCCCTTTTTTACAGTAAGATGGTCTGTTAGTGATATATACCAACAGAAAAGGGGGAGAAAGGGCAATGAATGTCAAGGATGAACAACAAGTGGGGATTCTATGGAATTCTATGGGACTCTCCGGGATCTCGTGCCTGTCACTGAGTACGTTACATTAAGGTTATTCGAAAAAGGGTGTGTTTTCTTCGTTTTTTTTTTGTTTTCTCAATTTTTCTCCACAGATCTACAAAAAAGCCATTGGGTCTCTTGGGTTGTAGTCAGTTTCTCATTTCTCGCCTTTTACCCTTTTCCCTCGCCCTTTCCGCCCTTTTTTTGTTTATATATTTGACTTGATTATCAATTTATTGTGTAGGATTTTCTCAGTTTCTTGCCCTTTTCGCCCTTAGAATGGCTACTTACGCAAGGCCAAGCGGGCCAAGGAAGATTTCATAGGAAGAACACGAAGAAAAAGCCGTCGAAACATCAGGAATTCGTATAGCGAGAACAACATGATTAGTACATCTAATGCGACTAATCAAGCTTATGAGCAGTGGATTAAACGTCTAATCCTTCATCAAATCCTGTTCAAGCCAGTAATAATGGTACTAATAATCTCAACTTCCAGCAAAGGGTAATGGCGGCTGCTGCACTACAGGAAATACGTGGTATTCATCCTTCATCTTCTGCTAATAGTTTACAAATGCTAGACCATTTACCATTACACCCTTAAGTAATACTATTCCCCTTTACCCTTAGGTAATAGTTTACCACCGTCACCTGGTATACGTAGCATGGACATGTACATGCAAGGTCTTCCCAGTATTCACCATCACCATTTGGTAAACTCCGGTTTGCAAAACTCCATTGTGAATTCGATGGGTTTGCATAACTCGATGGTAACTCAGGTGGTTTGCAGAATACGATGGTAAACTCAGGTGGTTTGCAGAATGGGATGGTAAACACAGGCGGTTTGCAGAACTCGATGGTAAACTCAGGTGGTTTGCAGAACTCGATGGTAAACTCAGGTGGTTTGCAGAATGGGATGGTAAACTCAGGTGGTTTGCAGAATGGGATGGTAAACTCAGGTGGTTTGCAGAACTCGATGGTAAACCCAGGTGGTTTGCAGAACTCGATGGTAAACCCAGGTGGTTTACAGAACTCGATGGTAAACCCAGGCGGTTCGATGGTGAACTCAGCAGGTCTGCATAACTCAGGAGGTTCAATGGTAAACTCAGCAGGTTTACAAAACTACATATTACCACAAGCACCGGGGTTATTAAGAGATCCATGTTCATGGTTTACAACGATCCCAACGAAGGACGCTCTCCCACCTTTCCCAGACGTGATTCCCCCTCGTTCCCAGAGTTTCCCGATCCACTCCCAGCGATTCCCATACATTCCCACCCCGAGCCAATGTTCAACAGCAGCAACTTGAACATGCCAAGGAACAAGCAGATCAATGGTTACAACAGCAATATGAATTCATTAAAGGGGCAGAATAATCATCATAATAATAATCATCATATTAATAATAATTCACATTGTTCTTCGGAGATCGCGGGGAGCTCTGTGACGAGTGTTCATAATGCAGCAGCTGCTTCTTCTTCTACTTCGATGCAGAATGGTAGCCCTGAAGATACCACTACTTTAGCACAGAGGATTGTCACCACTAACAAGCAGCCTCCCACCAGGACGTATACAAAGGTGTGTGCGTGTGCGTGTGTGTGTCCGTATATGTTAGTAATATGTATGTGTGTACTAATGATTCATTCTTTATATATTAATATGCATATATCCTATTGCGTATGTCTCTGTGTGTGTGTCTCCGTATATGTCAATAATTATGTACGGCATTTCGTTCTGTTTTCATTGTCTCTGTGTATTGTTTGCACTTTTGATTCATTACTATGTATTTAGACATTTATAATGTGTGTGTGTATGCATATATACTATTGTGTAAGTATGTATTTAACTATGTGTATTCATCTATGTATTATGTGTCTATACACATGAGTGTGTGTGTGTGTGTGTCTCTTTGTATATGTTAATAATATGTATGTGTATATGTATACACATGTATGACATTTCGTTCTGTTTTCGTTGTCTCTATGTATTGTTTGTACTAATGATTCATTATTAAGTGTATAAACATATATTTATATATAAATATGCATAGATACTATTGTGTAAGTATGTATTTAACTGTGTGTATTCATCTATGTATTATGTGTCTATACACGTGTGTGTGTGTGTGTGTGTGTGTGTCCGTATATGTTAATAATATGTATGTGTATATGTATACACCTGTATGGCATTTTCTGTTTTATTGTGTCTTGTTTGTACTAATGATTCATTATTATGTATAACGTATTATGAATGTGTGTGTGAGTGTGTGTGTGTGAGAGAGAGAGAGATCATAGTGCATATGTACGTACTTTTATCATGCTACAATATTTATCTATATGTATGTATATCACGATACTATATTATAATATATATACTATACTAGTCAAAAATACACATTTACAACGTATATATACATATACATACACACACACATATAGTTCATATATATCATAAAAATCTTGTTGTATTTATCTATATACATTGTTTAGTGTCCAGAGAGAGAGCGTATATATCTAATATGTTCTTCGATAGCTACATACAGTATGGATACGTAGTAATGGGGTGTTTAAACAAGTATTCTGCTATATGTATATGTTTAATATATTAAACCTGGATAAGTATAGATTTAATATTCGTGTTTGTATATACATACATATACATGTGTATAATATACAGCTCTATAGATATGGAACCACCACACACATCATAAAAGTCTTGTTGTATTTATCTATATACATTGTTTAGTGTAGTCCGAGAGAGAGAGAGAGAGAGAGAGAGAGAGAGTATGTATCTGATAGATAGCTACATACATATTATATTTATGTGTCGAGACGTACGTGTAGGTGTGTGTAGGTGTTTAATTAAGGCTAATGAGGTGTTAAACAGGTATATAAGCTGGGTTCGATTGGACGAGCTGTAGACGTGACAAGGTTCAGTAACTACACTGAGCTGAGATGGGAACTGGCGCGGATGTTCAATCTAGACGGCCAACTCGACCAGAAATCAGGCTGGCAACTAGTGTTCATCGATCACGAGGGCGATATACTGCTCGTCGGAGATGATCCATGGGAGTAAGTATTTTATTAAATTTAATTAACTCTAATTATACTAAATATGTGTATTATTATATATTATATGTATTTTAATATCTACAGTGCTGTATAATTATAGATTTTATGTTGATGTTGGACATGTTAGCTTAGTTATTGGTTCCATATCTACAGTACTGTATGTTATACACATGTATATATATATACACCAGCTATATACACACGTATGCGTACACATTAGTATTAAATGCTATATATATATATTGATATGTGTTGAAATGGCAGGGAGTTTGTAACGTCTGTACGTGGAATAAGGATTCTTTCGCCATCAGAAGTTGCATTCTATACCAACAATGACGTGGACAGGCCTGCTGGAGTTTAGCGAGTGATTAGTGTAAAACTGGATAGTTAATTATCTGGAGGTTTAAATTTTAAACGAATTGTAAACTTACACAAACCTCTGTGTGTGTGTGTGTGTGTGCGTAAGCGTACATCTGATATATATGTATAGACACGTTATTGATATATCCATGTATGTATGCATGAATGTTATACATATCTTAACTTGTAAAAATATATAACAAATACAGGGTTGTTTTCTGAAATAGTATATTGAGATTTTGTTCAAATATTTAAAATTATATTGTAGAGTTATTTAGAATTATAAAAAAAAAGAAAGAAAACTAAAACTAACGCTGCAACCAGCCTTCAGGTCATAAGTTTGAATTCCAATTTTTAATTTTTAAATATCCACTGCTGCATTCTTTTGTAGTTTTTAATATAATGTCATATTGGAAAAAAGAAATATAAAAAATATACATTAATAAAAATTTAAATCACATTATTAGATAAATCTGTTGCAGTTGTGGTTACCTAAAATTATGATACATTACACTAAATATATTAATTAAATTAAAAAATAATTAAAAATTCTCCTTGTGTAAAACAAAGCTTGTAGAATTCTCATGTGTATATTCTCTAGATAAACCATCCAATTCCTTTGCTACCGCTGGTGCACCACAGTAGAACACACCTATATTTTAGAGTTCCCATTATTATTAATAATTTTAATATGAATTTTACACATTATATTATTAAATATTATTATTATTATTATTATTATTATTGTTAAAACACTTACCTATGTTAGCATGTCTGTGAAGGCCTGAGAGCTTAGAAAACACAACTTTCCAGTTTGGCCTTGCAAAGTGTGTTCGAACCTGCAATACTACAATAAACACACACACACACACACACACACGTGTGTGTGTGCACAATAATTGATTTACTGTTTAGTATACATGTATACATATAGATATGTGTACCCCTCTCTATGTATGTATGTATACATATACACATATATACTAATTACCCGAGTCCCTGATAATATGTCAACTCCATTTTTAGCAAGATTCAGTGCTTGTATCATTGTAATAAGAGCTGATCTTGCATCTCCTTCTTCATATACACTAGTAAGGTAGTTATGCATCTCAATCACACCCTGTACACATGTGTATGTATATATACACGTATACATGTGTACACACACACACACACAGACACACACACAACCTTCTGGTCCATTTCTGCAATCTCATTCATGACACCTTTGAACCAATCAAAAGATCCTTGCTCCCTTGTCACCCAGTAAAAATAAGCTTTCTTGGGACATTTCTTTCTCATTTGACCATTCTAAATATTATTAAAATTAATTATTTAAATATTATTAAAATTAAACATTTAATATTATTAAAAGTAAATACTGAATATTATTAAAATTAAATATAAGTATTAAACTTACTGTATTTTCCGCACGGTTAATGTGGTTTAGAATGTCTTTTAATATACTGATAAAAGGTGTAGCTCCAATACCCAGTCCAACTAAAAGAAGCACGTCATATTTCATATAATCCTGTGCTGGGGCTCCATATGGACCGTCGATTCTCAGTTTTGGAAATCTAAAAATGATTTATTATATTAAATAAAATTATATGCATGTTAAACAAAAAATATACATTATTAAATATCTTTATATATTTTACCTATATGTATATATATATATATATATAAGAGTTTAATACTTTACCTTGGCTGTGACTGGAATTCAATATCTCGGTCTATATACTCAGCTCTTAGTAGACCACTCTTGCCAATCTCCGGTTTGTGGCAAACCTACAAGTGTAAAATTACATACATGTGTGTATGTGTGTGTGTATATGTATATGTAGTATATATATGTGTACATCTATATGTATAATTGAATGTACAGAAGATATAGAATTACACACACACAAATGTGTGTGTACACATATATGTATACACACACACACACACATATATATTGTACCTCCGAGAAGATCTTTTTCATTTTTGATGTCCAGTCCCCTGCAGTTCTAATATGTATGCTAAGATAATCATCACTCGGTGCAGAAGTTATTGAGAAGGGATGCCTGCATACAACATATAGTGTGTGTGTGTGTATGTGTGTGTGTGTAATATTAATATACAATTACCATTGAAAATGTGAAATTGCAGGGCACTTAAGGAAGAGATACATGCCGCTTCTATACTTAAAACCACTTGGTTTTTGTATATACAAAGCCAACACGTTTCCAGGATATACAGCAGCCTGCAATTTAGAAAACCGCAAATGTGCGTGTGCGTGTGTGCGTGTGTGTGTGTGTGTGTGTGTGTGTGTGAGAGAGAGAGAGAGAGAGAGAGAGAGAGAGAGAGAGAGAGAGAGAGAGAGAGCTACCTTAAGAACACGGACTGTATATAATCGTGCCCGAATAGCACGTAAGAGTCGCTCAGAACCATATAAAGTAACGGGAATCGCAATATACATCCAAGCCTATACATATATAAAATATTTATATTAATATATATAAACAATTATAAATATTAATAATTACCGTTTTTTGGTACCAGTGATGAGATAAGAAAATAAAAATAGAGTGAAAAATATATAAAATGTATACAAAAAAAAAAGATGGTGTGAATACCAAAACGCATTAAACCCACTTAATCTGTGTAAGGGCCAAAAGGGTTTAACACGAGCTCTACGAAACCATGGAGTTGCTAAAACAAATGTGAAACTCATAATAATACTTATTAAAATACCAGTTATGCCCACTGTAGTTAAAACTAAGTCTAAATATGATGGTTTTTTATAATGGAAAGGTTTGCCTAATGTGGAAATAAAAAGATCATTTGGGGAATTAATAATTCTTGGAAAATCGCATGCTACGTGGACTCCAGCGTGGATTATCGTCGCTATTGCAATTCCTGCCGCAATCATCTGAAATTTAAAATAAATACATATTATTAATTAATTATTTATTAAAATATTTACTAATTATTTAAATTATATATATTACAAATCTTAGGAAAATTTACATTTAATACATTTAAAATTGATCGTATTTACATATATACCCTTAAAAATTATATTTACATACATATCTTTAAACTTCAATTTAAAACTTCATAAATTTTAAAATTAATTTAAAATTAACTTCATAAAAAAAAGATTTAATAATATAATATAATTATATTAAAAAATATTTCATTTTTTACTATAACAATTTTGTGATATTTAACACTTAATGAACTTTAATTATTTCATTTACAATATATTATGAATTGAAAAAATATTTTTAATTAATATTATTAATTAAAAATTAAAATATTACTATTGAAGTTTTTTTTAAGGGTATATATATAAATTTAAAGCTTTTACGAAGGTATATATGTAAATAAAACTTATAGGGATATACATGTAAATATGATAAATTTTAGGGATATAAATGTAATTTTTCTAAAATCTTATGTATAATTAAACATACCATGTGGAACTTAATATTGTCATTAAATGGTATAAGCCGTCCAATAAAGTAGATCGAAACCACGTAATTGTATTTCTACAAACGGGGAACAGCACTAATGCCATGTTTAGCTTGATAGTCTCGGCAGCACCTTAATCAAATAATTAATATATACTATATATATAGTGTGTGTGTGTGTGTGTGTGTGTACCTTTGGCAGCACATAAACAGTATCCCATTACTTGAAATGCTGCTCTGTGTCTATATTGTATAAACTTCCATGTAAATAATGCTCCCATTGCACAAAGCCATAAGAGAATAAATATAAGACGTCTCCAGTTCTCGAAGAGATAGTATTTTGCATCCTAAAATTAATAATATCAATATTTAAATATTAATTAATAGAAAATAAACATTAATTAATTCTTTTTAATTACCTTAGAAATGTAACCATTGCAACTTGTTTTTTTACGTTTGTACGGACTAGAGTACGGGTGAGAGTTTTACTATATTTTAGATATGCATCCTTTGCATTTTCTGGTTCTGGAACTCTCATAGAGCCTCCAATTGCCAAAGCTATTATTAAAAAAAATAAAAATTAATTAATTAAAATTAAAAAAATTATTAAATTAACTATATATCAGTTTTTAAAAAAATTTATATATTATTGAGTTGTAAACAAGTAAATAATCTAATTTAAAATGTAGATACATTAGTTTTAAATTAAAACGGCTATCCGTCCTGGTGTACTACGAACAACTTTTAATGGTCTCCTTAATATATAAATTTATTATTAATTAAGTTAATTTTTCTCATTAATATTTAAAATGTGTTAATCTTACTTCGATATATCCATTTTTGTCAGGATCTAATTCTTCCATAATTAGTGCTGCATATTCATCTGCTTGTGCTTTGAGTTTTGAAAGCTTGTTTGTTGCTGCACTTAGCATTATAATCTGCATAACAAATGTGTGTGTGTGCGTGCGTGCGTGCGTGTGTGTTAAGTTTCACACTATTATGCATAACTTACCTCTTTCACTTCTTCTTCCGATATGTGTCCATCTGAGTTTTTATCACACCTAAACACACGAGTTTAGTTAAAAAACGAAAAATAGCATTTAATAATTTAAAAATATTTATAATATATAATTAAATAAAATATAAATACATTTGGAAGAATATCTTCATTCGAGAATCAAAAGTATCGTCGCTCATTTGTAACCAGAATGTATGAAGCTCATCTTTGGATATAGTTTGCCCTTTACCCTTTCTCGATACAAGTGCATCAAATAGTGCTTCTGCAAATTCGGATGTCTCCATTCCTACATATAATTATTATTAAATTTAATAAATATTTTATATATCAAAAAAGAAAATAAATAAATAAATAAATAATTATATATATATGTTATATATACTCTATATAATATCAATTATTTTATTTGATATTACCAATGTACCGTGTTTAGTGAAAATTGCATTCTGAAACATTGTGTTTTGGACGTCTTTGTCTTCATGTATGTCACACACACACACATGTTCTAAACACGCACACACACACACAGAAGAGAGACATATACGTTCACACAGACACACACACACACAGAGAGAGAGAGAGAGAGAGACATATATGTTCTACACACCACACACAAAAGAGAGAGAGAGAGAGACATATATGTTCTACACACACACACCAGAGACAGAGAGAGAGAGACAACACATACACAGACACGTATATGTTCTAACACACAGAGAGAGAGAGAGAGACATAAATGTTCCACACACACACAGACACGTATATGTTCTACAACACACACACACATAGATAGATAGATAGTAGAGAGAGAGAGAGAGAGAGAAGAGAGAGAGAGAGAACATACCAATGCATTCACCAAACTTGTCACGAGAGAGTTTTACCATCGATGGCTAATTTATGAAACCGGTTTTCAATGGCTAACCACGAAGTTTTCTGGTTGTTTTTACCACTAAAAAAAACGAAGGCCATGTAGAGCGTGTGATTTAGTCCTGGCAAATCTGGACTGTTGATTATGGAATATCCTTTTCTTTGTTGGAGAATCTTGGTTTCTTCTAACCCCGCTTGCTAGCCGGTTAAATGCACTCTTTATCTTCACCGTCGTTGCAAACGTCACCTATTGTAATACATATATTATATGTGTATAACGTCATATATATAAATATATTGCCTTCATCCATATCTCTCTCTCTCTCTCTCTCTCTCACACACACACACACACACACACACACACTATATATATATATATATTGCATATTGACTCAAAGTTACTTTTATATCACATTCATGCGTTCATCCATCTGTCTCTCTCTCTCTCTCTCTCTCCCTTCCATACACACAGGCACGCGCACACGCACACATACACACACACACACACCTTCTTCTCAGAACTGTTTTCAATGGTAGAACTTGTAGATTCGCATCGATTTAATGGATGGTCACTACCTGCAACCGAGATCGTGTCCTCATTTGTCATTTCTATATAGACTCCATTATCCATTCTCCAATTCTGCAAACTATATGTGTACATTACATACACATCATATACAGAAGTGTATACACACATACACACACATTGATATATATAATGAAAACTTTACCTGGTAGAGGAGAAATTTGAATATCTAGAGGATGCAATAAGGATTGCAATATTTTTATTCACTTATATAAAATATATATATATAAATACATAGATCTGCAAATACGCAGTGCATAATGACATAAACTTTTCATTCAGTCAATATGAGAGTGGAAAAATTAAACTGATTATGCAGAGAAGTGCATACTAATCTCGAAAGTATAAATAAATATTGTATACATATATACATATTATATAAAATATACATAGTATATAATATATTATACACATAAAATAAATTTTACTCACATGATGTACTAACGAACACCGCCAAACGACTTTGTAGACTTTGCAGCATTCCTTGTTTGTTGACAGCTTTGCATTAAAAATTCCCCACTTACATTTGTGTGTGTGTGTGTGTGCGCGTGCGTGCGTGTTATATACATATATAGAATGTTCTCCATTGCCACCTTTTCGTACAATAATGTTATATATTCTATGAGAACATGCATCATGGGGAGCACGAATCAGATTTTTTTCTATAAGGTTAAACACACGCACACGCACGCACGCACGCACGCACACATGGCAAATAATTAATTATATATATCATTGTTATTCATATTAATAAAATAATTAAGGCACACAAAACATATAAAACAGACCAGTGTAACTTTCAATAAAACATAACATATATACGACTTGTGTGTATGTTAAACAACTGGTCAAAAAGTACATACATGGATCTGATCTGGTGTGTGTGTGTGTGTGTGTGTGAGTGAGAGAGAGAGAGAGAGAGTATAAAATTATCAAAATTAATAAAATAAAACAATATATAATGTAATGAACACACACATTATGTCATAATATGAATTCTGAAGTATTTTTATTTTTAAAATGTATAACACACACACACACACACACACACGGAGATCAACTGCAATACATGTGTCTCAAAGATACTGTGCTATATTAAACAAACAACAGTAAATTAAAATAATATGTTTATGCCCGTCTCTCTCAATAACAATAAACAAATAATTGATCTGGTTAGAATACATGTCAACGTAGAGAGACAGAGATTTATATTTTGAAAATCTGTATTAAATTCATATTATGACATGGTGTGTGTTTCTAATATATATAAATTTATATATACATATAGCATTAATCAAATTCTAAAGCAACGATATAGTGTTTGTGCTTACGTTTGTGTGTGTGTGTGTACGTAAGCACACTACGTGTTTACGCAAATATAGTGTATACGTATCACACATATCATTCTTTTTTTTATATATACTTTTAACCTTATATGCTCCTCTGTCTCTCTCTCTCTCTCTCATGTTTGTGCTTACGTTGTGTAATTCAGGTGTGTGTGTGTGTGTGTGTGTGTGTCTGAGAGAGAGAGAGAGAGATATAAATGAAAGGTTTAAAAGTATATATAAATAAAGAATATAATTAGCTTTGCGTTTGACAAGCTAGGGTGCCTGCCTAGATGTATACGCGAAAAGACTTGGAATGGACACAAAGTCTAGGAATTAATGTCAGCCGTTCAGACTTCCACCAGATTTGCATCCAGACCGTTGATAAGTCACACACTGAAAAACAAACGCGTATATTGTATGAACAAGAGAGCACAAGGGTTAATGAATTCCGTTGATTTTTGAGGTTTGTAAAGGCTAAGATTGGGGAAATTTTAGGAATTGGTTGTATTTATTTAATTATTTGTGTATATATATGGCGTCTTATCTTATGCATGGTCTTCTTCATGCTACAATATATGAGGGTGCTGCTATTATTGATCAGAGTCGGATTACTGGAGGTGCCCCAGAAATCTTCAGAATGGTATGCTATACATATGTGTGTATATACGTACTATATGGTGTATGTATGTAGACTTACATACTTTCAAAATATAGCGAATATGCTAGATATATCCAATATAGTATCACACAACGGCGCACACACGCACGTACAGTAAGTCATATAATATATATATGTGTGTGTGTGTGTGCACACAGACAACACGACATCTTGTATACATGGTGTATTGGTTATATAACATATAAGGCACATAGATGTATATAGTCTACAGCTTTGCTATATGCATCTGTGTGTGTGTGTGTGTGTGTGTGTGTGTGTGTGTGTGTACATAGACAC
>PUQB01000435.1:0-60936 GCA_003024785.1 Selaginella tamariscina
AACACAACAAACTTCAATATGTTATTATGGTACAACAGGCGTACAGACACATATATGCACATGCACATGTAGCTGCTAAACAATCTCTCTCACACACAAGCAAGGGTTAGATGTTTTTCATTAACTTCGTTTCATTGTTTCATTCTGCATGGCAAATGCAAAAGGAATATATACACATTGAAGCTTTTTCTTTTTAACTCTCATTTTATGCAGTTTGACTCACTGTCAATCATTGGATACTCTTTTACCGGTACGTATATTTATTAGAAGGTTTATAAGACGGTCTTGTTTGTACATGAGTTTAATGCATGCACGACGTTTTCATTTGCTTTTTCACACTGGTTAATGAATTATAGAGCTCTCCAAGTTTATTAAGAACATGCATGTATGAAAGTTTGTACGATTTGACTTTCTTTTATACTCATCCAAGAAGTATTATCTTTGTATAGTTTCCATGATATATGCATTTTCTTTACCGACGCCCCTTCTCATACGATTTGTATTTCATTCTTGTGTAGGTAGGTATACGGTCAAGTGGTTAAGTTTTTAATGTTACTGCTTTGACTTATATCCAAGACTTGTAGGCAGGATTGTGTTTTGTGTTTAACTGGGTACATTTTGTAGGTATTAAAGTTTTAACCATTGGAAAGCGTAAAATAGAAACCCCCATCATATTTGTGCTTGCCACTCATGCCCCTTGCCTCCCGGACCTGCCCCATGCAGACAACAACAACACCTTATAATTATAAATATCTCACACACTTGGAGGTGAGAGCTCACACATACATCATAGTTTTCACACATTTAACTGCAAGATTTACCTTATATTCTCTCCATGGCTTTGAACACAGAGAATGGGAGCAGCAGCACGATGAGCCCAAGAGCTGCATATCCCGGGCGTGCTACCCTCCTTGCGTTTGGACGAGCACTGCCGGACACCGTTGTGAAGCAGGAGTACCTCGTTGATGGCTATTTTCGTGATACCAAAGTTGAGAACGAGGCTCTCAAGGAGAAGCTTCAAAGACTCTGTAAGTTCTATGAAAGTTATGATTGTTCATATCTTATAGAAGCTTCTAAGTTTTGCATAAGTATATTATTATTATTATGAGGAACGTTTTGACTGTGAATGCAGGCAAGACAACGACGGTGAAGACAAGATACGTGGTGATGTCAAAGGAGATACTGGAAAACCACCCGGAGTTTTATACGGCCGGAACTCCCAGTATACGGCAGAGACTGGAGATCGCCGGTGAAGCGGTGACTGAGATGGGCGTTAGGGCAGCCACGCAAGCGCTCAAGGAGTGGGGGAGACCTACGTCGGATATTACGCACCTCGTCTACGTGTCATCTAGCGAGGTCCGATTCCCTGGAGGTGATCTGTATCTCGCCAAGAACCTTGGCTTACGTAGCGATGTCCGACGTGTCATGTTGTACATGCTTGGATGCTGTGGTGGCGCCGGTGGCTTACGTGTCTGCAAGGATCTGGCAGAGAATAATCCTGGTATCTTATTTACTTATGAACTTGTTACTCTTGTATTTAAGCACTAAGAGTGTGTTGGCTATCAGGTAGCAGGATTCTGCTGGTGATAAGCGACACGACGCTGATCGGCTGGCGTCCACCGAATCCGGCTCGACCATATGATCTGGTGGGGGCTGCATTGTTTGGGGACGGTGCATCAGCTGTCGTACTGGGAGCCGACCCTGTTCCTGCCATCGAATTCCCCGCGTTTGAACTGGTGTCTGCCAGCCAGAGCTTCGTCCCTGGTTCCGAGAAGACAATTGACGGCCGTCTAACCGAGGTATTACAGAGCGCGATAAATGATGTTGTTCATATACTGAGAGATATAAGAATGGTACAAGAGTTCAGTGGCCTAAAATGTATACTGAGTTACATAAGTACTGTTAACGATATATAGGATTGTACTAAATCAGACGATGACATGGGCAGGACGGAATCGTGTTTAGCCTGGGACGCGAGCTACCGCAGCTAATAGAAGGGCACGTGGAGGGATTCATACAGGGGATCCTGAAGCGGTCGGGTGTTGAACTAGGTTACGAGAATCTGTTCTGGGCTGTGCACCCCGGAGGACCGGCAATACTCAACGCATGTGAGAAGAAGCTGCAGTTGCCGGCTGACAAGCTCGAGTGCAGCCGACAGGTGCTGTCCGACTATGGGAAATAAACGGGGCACAATCATTTATGTGCTGGATCATATGCGGCAGATCAACTCGGAAGCCGGTGGGGATCGTCCTGAGTGGGGGATTATACTTGCCTTTGGTCCTGGCGTTACCATGGAAGGCATGGTCGCACGCAAACTTGTTGCTTAAGAATTACTGGATTTATTACTTTGTTAATAATTATTACTTTATTAATTATTAACGAAAGACAAATGTGAAGAGTAAATAGAGAGAATATTGCACAAGCTCAAGAAGGCTCGAAGGCTCTCTTTATACCACTTCAATGGAGGAAAAAAAAAGAACAAAAAGATACATAATAGAAAGGCCTCTACAAACTTAACATAAAAAAAACACTTCAAAGCTCGTCTCGTCCGCTTGCGTCTTTCAATTTCTGACCAACATCAGCAGCGGTCTTGGAAGCAGCCTCCTTGGCAGCTTCGTACTGTGACTTAGCCTGCTCGCTCCCGCTATCACTCGCAGCCTTATACTTCTCGCCGACCTTGGCCTTCGCCTCGTCTTATGTTGTGTACTATCCTTGGCACCCTTCACCTTCCCGCTGCTCTCCTGTGCGGTGCCCTTGGCCTTCTCGGTGCCCTCCTGTGCGGTGCCCTTGGCCTTCTCCGTGCCCTCCTGTGCGGTGCCCTTGGCCTTCTCCGTGCCCTCGTATGCGGTGCCCTTGGCCTCGTCTATCTTCTGTTGTGCACTCTCCTTGGCACCTTTCACCTTCCCGCTGCTCTCCTGTGCGGTGCCCTTGGCCTTCTCGGTGCCCTCGTATGCAGTGCCCTTGGCCTTCTCGGCGCCCTCCTTTGCACTGCCCGTTACCTTATCCTTGGCTGCCTTGATCTTCTCACCAATCTGAGAGCTAGTCTCCTGAGCAGTACCTGTAGCCTTATCCTTGCCCTCCTGTGCAGAGCCAATTGCCTTGTCCTTGCCCGCCTTGACGCTCTCGCTAGCTTTGCCACCCGTCTCATGTGCTGAACCAGTTAGCTTGTCCTTGGCCTCCTTCAACTTTTCACTGGCCTCGCTACTCTTCTCATATGCAGCTTCGGCTGCCCTATCCTTGGCATCCGTCACCGTCTGTGCGGCTTCGTAGCCCGTCTGCTGTGCCTTCTCCGTTGCCATCTTTATCTTCTGGCTTGCCTCCGTACCAAGCTCGGAAGCCTTGTCCTTGGCACTTGCCACGTACCCCTCAGTTGTCTCCTTGGCACCAACGCTCTTCTCCTGACCCTTCTTCAGAGTCTCAGATGCTGTTCCCTTGGCGCTCTCAGTTGCTTCACTGCTCTTGTCCTGGACCTTGGATGCGGTGCTCGCTGCATTCTGCTTGGTACCTACACAAGTCATGTACCACACATAATCAATCCCTCGGTCCGAAGATCATAACCATGAATCATAAGAAACACGACAGTACGCAAAGTGCTTATTTAAAATTACTTGCAACTACTGAGATGCATGTCACAAGTGTGTTTAACGTTATTACCTGAAACTATCTGTGTGAGCTTCTCTTTGAACTTATGAACTTTTAAAAAGCAATCCAAGAAACGCAATCAATATCCGAATAAAAAAACGACTATGGTTATTTACCTGAAACAGTTTGTGAGATCTTCTCCTTGACTTCGTGCAATCTTTCGCTGGCCTTGCTGAGGACCTCGTTCACAATACCCTTGCTCTCCTCGGTCGATTCGGAGGTCTTCTTTGCCGCCTCAGAAGCAAGATCCTTCATTGCCTCGTTCTGGTCATTGGCTTCCCTGCGTATATGTAAAAAAGAACAAGCACATAATTAGATGAATAATCCATGGTGGTTCTCAAGCTGCCTAAAAAGCTTGGTTGGTTTGTTTGAACGGCCTAGGGGGCTTGTTAAACTGTGGAAATTCAAAAAGCATTAATGTGTACCCAATCATTTCTTCCGGGATTGTGCTTTGGATATAAGGACTGCCAAAACAACAAAGAAAACAACCAAACTATTGAATCTATCTAAATACCATGAGGGTCTGCATGATATATATATATATATATATATATATATATATATATATATATATATATATATATAAGCAATAAGGTTAATACAAATAACCAAGTGGCATGCTTAAGAACCTCACCTGGCAGATGAATCGGAGAAAGAATGAACTTTTTCACGGGCCCAATTCGTCCATGATTTGCCCTCCTCCGCAGCTTCGTTCATCTTCTCATCCTGCTTCTGCTTGGCATCCGCAGCACCCTCCCACGCCTTATCGCTCGCATCCTTGGCACTCAGCGCAGTGGCAAAGATGAAAAACGTACACGCCAACAGGAACAGTATCAACACCAATCTCCTCGCCATGACTATCTCACTCACACGAATTCTCTGAAAGACGCAAAACACACAAAACTCTGTATTGTTTTCCCTTGTTCCCCTCTGGCTTTCAACCAATAAAACCACCACGACTACGCTTGCATGTCGCCACGTGGCCTACTACTGGTCGCCCAGCTACGTCGCCACGCGTCCGCCATACAACAGAAAAATAGACAGGTGTCTTATAATTGGGTATACAATGTGTTTCCATGGATTATCAGCAAATAGTTATTTCGTGTATACATGTCAGTGTTCAAATGGAAATGGCTCCTCATCCAACACGTGGTTCAAAAACGTATTATCATAAATTTACTCGCCGACATATGACAAATTGATAAGTTTAAGAAAATATTTGGATATACTAGTATATACTCATATGTTTTATTTCCTCAGATTTGTAATTCTCTTATGCGTTACACTTTAATTTCGTGTGTGTATATACATACATATGTACACAACAATGGTATTAGATAAATATTAAAATAATCTATTATATTAGTATGTGCTGTCGAGCGGTACATTAGAACGATGGAGATTGTAATAACGTCCACCGCCTCCAAATCCAGAATCGTGTAAAGAGCTTACCTTTATTGTCTTCAGGGACATCTTTTAATATGAGTGAATCTACACGGTGGTGTTTATAATAATGTGATGTATGGTAACAACGTATTAGAATGTTTGCATAGATATATGGATGCATGTGCATCAATATGTATTATGTTTTTTTTTTTTTTTTATTTCGACAGAAACATGCACACCAATAAGTATACACATATATATTTACGTTTGTGAGTGCCCAGGGTACGAGAATAGTTATATTAATTGGGTGTATACTCTTTATTATATACAAAAAGGATGGACCAAATTTAATTCCAATTGGATAATCCATATGCTATACTATTATAATTAATGTATTACTTAATAGGGTAATACTATATATGTACACTATATATATATATATATATATATATATATATATTTATGGATCCTCCCTTTTTTGAGAAGGAAAAGTTTAATGTTGTAAATTTGATGGAACATATGGAGTTTCAACTGGGCGATTATAAATTGTCAATAAAATTTGAAGCTCTCACATAACCATCGACATAATTGTTAACAACCATCATAAAAACAAAACCCGCAGCCATGGCACAAATGTCAATTGATTACAGATTCTGATGAACCAATTGTGACTCTTTGTGCAACCATCAAATGTTCAAACCTCCTCAAAGCCAAAACTTTGAACCAAAGCAAGAGCCACCATAGTCCATAAAATGCCATTGTAGCAAACAATACATCTTGCCTCTAAACCTGCCCGTTGGCCATCCTCAAAGACCATCATTAACTCAAACTCATGATGATCAACAAAACTTGCCTTTGCATCTTTCCTTTGGTCAACGTCCAAGACCCATATTAACTTATACTCATGACCTTCGTCCTTGTTTAGCACCACACATGGGAGGTTAGACTCACTCCATTTGTCCTTCACATTCTCCTTATCCCTTCTGCAAAGGAAAAAAAGTTTTGAAGCATTGTGTCATAGTTTTTACTATGACTCGACCCTTTACTTTGGACGTTGACTGTTGTTACCTACTGTACTATGTTGATGGACCCTAGATGTAGTAGAAAACAGGCCCGTTTAGTGCACTTGGGTATCTGGTGATGGTCCGGCTGGGTGTCATTAGGTATTTGCAGGAAACTCTAAGCGAAGCTAGAACTTACCTTCTAGAAACCCACCCCCAATTTTGACGTTCTGAATAGGCTGACTGGTCTTTGCAGATGAGTTCGGCGTGTTAAGTAGGGTTAGGAACACCCTTAGGGTTGCCCTAACCCACGCCCTAAACCCCCACCCCCTTGGGTAGGGTTTAGGGGTAGGAGGAAGGGTGAGTTATAGGCTCATATTGTTAATTTATTAAGGGGCTAGAATTTAGTGCTAGCCCACTAACACATAGGAAAAGAGGGGGGGGGGCTCCGTCACATAAATAAGGTAGAGTATACATAGGAGTGAGGGTTCCTGGGTTCATGACTAAGCTTTACTCTTCTCCGGTGCAAGCTTTAGCTTGTGTCGTCAAGGCACAACCCTCTATTGTGCCGCCCTAACTTCCAGGTGCCAGGGGTACGTCCCACCTTCGGGGTAGCTTACCCTTAACGTTGGCGAATCCATGCCTGGGAGGTCTTGTCGGAATGCACGTTCCAAGAGGCAAAGGTTAGGCTTGTCTCCAGCCTCCTCCTCCACGTCAAGCTAGGTGTAGCACTCACGGCCAAGCAAGGCACATCCGTGTCCTTGTCCATGTGAGCGTGGGATCTTGTTTGACAGGTTCATGTTACATGGTTCCTGAGGGTTCATTGAGGGGTTCTAGAGTCGGCATTTAGGAGCCACGTTTGTGGCACTTGGTGCAACTCTTGAATCTAAGGGCTATGGCATGATAGCCCACATTGGGGAAGGCAGTGTCACATGGAGATGTGACACTGGGTAAACGTCACATGGTACAACGCCTGAGGCACGCCCTTTGGGGTTATGTCATGGGCTTGTTGCCAAAGGGGTTGGATACTCTAGCAAACAGACATGCTTGTGCTTGTACTAGGGTGCTAAGCCTTGGGCATCTGCTCAAGGGAGGTTAGTCTCATAACTAGGTGTGCTTTGGCACACTTGGCTAGGGGAGTGTTCTCCTTGGAATTCAAGGGTTGAACAACCTAAACATGTTAGCAGGAGCCCTTTCGTGAGGCACTCGCAAGGTCATGTGCTTAGGGTTATCCCAAACCTAGCCTTAGGGAGTTTGCTTAGCAGAACACTCGTGTCCGCCTACGGCGCACACTCGTGTCCTCACTAAGTACTAGCCCTAGGTCTAGGGTATAACTTGGCCACTCAAACCCTTAGGGGTTAGTTGTGGTTCAGGGTACCCCTTGTCGCCCTAAAGGGGTTGTACTCCCGGATGAGGGTGATTCCTCAAGGGGTAAGTGACGATGCCTTAGCTCTGTCCAGGGGTATGTGTGGAACACACATCTCCTTGATGGGGGTTAGGGCATGAGCCTGTCTAGGTCTTCTAGGGCAAGACCCTAAGTCAACTAGGGTTATCCCTCAAGGGTTCTGGGGGCAGACATTCTAGGGAGACTTAACCCTAAGTCTCCTTGTCCACTTGGGCATTAGAGTCTAACCCTAGGGGTCGTTGGGGTTGTTCTGGGAAACTTAGCGTTGCTCACACAGGGTGATGACGCCGAATGGCCACCTGGCAGCCACGTGTTGCCACGTGTTGGCCCTTTGGGTTAAAACTCTGACAATTGGTAGGAGCCTATTCTCTACGGTCAGTAGGACTACCTAAAGTGTAGTGTATTTTAGGGTTTAGTTAGTTCTAAATTCTTGAAGTACTCTATCACTTTCGGCTAATGTCTGAATTCTGCGTGGAGAGTTGGTCCTGAGATCTATAACTCTTCAGAGTACACCTACTTCATAAGTGGGTGTGGGTTATGGACTTAGAAGGTAGCACTTGGAAGTCAGCTTCCAAGTTGTATGCCAGGTTATTTTACCTTATGGTTGTCCAGGTTACTTTACCATTTACTTCCACAAGACAAGGCATGTTAGTTTGTTCTGGCTTACAAACTAAGTCTTGTGAGTGGGCCTTGTGATATCCTATTCTACACATTATTGAAAATTTTTCTTTTTCTTTAAGGTGTTTGAATTTGGGATAACACATGATTTGAGAACGTGACTATGTCCATTGAGTTTTGGCTTAGGTCAAGATTCAATATCGTTTCCAACAATAGTGTTCAAACGGGGAAAGACTTATGTTCAGAAGTGCATCTTTGACTTCGGGAGAAGGGGCATATTCAAACATAAGAATGAACACTACATTTTGACATAAAGTGTAAAATAAGCTCTTATTATAGTGCATGTTTCCAGAGTGTAACTCTAGAAGCAGACTATGGTGATGAACTTATAATACAACGGAATGTCGAATATTAACATATGATGAATATGTTAAGCAGTTGGTTCGAAGATCCAATGTAATCAAAGTATTGTCCGATGTTCGCAATATTTTGATGACGCTAGCTGCAAGTAACATTAGGTGAAATAGTTTACTAAGTTCAAGTCACTTAATTTGAACTTAGTACAACTTGAAACCTTAGTTAGTTGTAAGCGCGCACTCTGTATTCAAGTTAGCTAGCTCGACTAACTTGATTATGAAGTTATCTCATATGGATCATGAGAGAACTTGGATAATAGCTTGAGATTTTGTTATCTTATCAATATCGTTTTGGGATAGATGGCATGATCTATCAGAAAGAGTAATGTTGGAAACATACGTTTACATTTTTAGTTTACTGAGTAATGAAGGACTTGCATAGTGAAGGCGTTCGGCGCACACTTGTGCATTTTCATTGTTAACTCTTTAATCTTGAAATTGTAACGTTGTTTGCAATGTGGGATAAGCTCTTGAACAAGGGTGATTCCTTGGTTAAGAAGAGCATGATTTGGGATTCTCACTTTGTTTATCACTAAGTAAGGAAACTTGCTAAGTTTGATAACTTATGTTGAGAATTACCAATGAGCTAGTAAAGTCGGATTTCCATTGGAGGTTTAAGTGCATGTACCTCCTCAGAGAGTCGGTTTTCGATGAGAATTAGAAGTTGATATTGATTTTCAATATCAATTTCATTTTAGAGTCGAATACGATTATTCAAAAGACGGTTTCTTGACTCTGCATCATGGTCGCAAATGTGGGCACTTAAAGAACAAATAAAGTATGTATCTTCAATCTTTCGGAATATTGAAAAAAGAACTATTCTTGACTCAAGGTTTGATTGTATTCCTTGGGTTAGTTGTTAGTTCTATCTCAAGGTTTGATGGTGTTCCTTGAGTTGGTTCAATATTCTTGTAAGTATGATATTGTGTAGCGGGATTAGCTCAAGAAGATGGTGTCCCTTCGATGATTGTAGTTCAAGGTTCGTCCAATATCCGGTTCGAGAATATGAGGTTTCCTATCACCTCATCTGTTGAGATATTTATATTTAAACTTTGGCAGAATTTGTGACAATCTTTTCAAGATTGGTTATAAATGACTTGTCAAAGTATGGTATGATATCTCTTCAATATTGAGTTTGGAGCGCTCAATATCAAACTTGGTTATGATCACATGAGGTGGCCGTAATCATATAATATAAAGACTCAAGTGGATTTGAGTCTGACACTTTGGTAAGGCACTACCTTAGTGTTATAACTTGAAACGTGTTTTCAAGTTAGTTGAGAAATGAGACATTTCTCAATACATTGCTTGAGGGGCAATGTGATACTTTCTGGATTGCTAGGTGTCTAGAATGAATAATGTATCTTAGTTCAATGTACTGAACTAGATATTTTATTCATGTTTGGGGAGATCTATTGAATTATAAGGTATGACTAAAACATGAAGTTGATATAACACTTCAGTGTTATGATAACATTTATGTGGAGGTTGATATCTTACTAAATCAATTAGATGAACCAGACACTAGTTCATGATTCCTCTTAGTCTCTGAACAAGTTCCTCGAATACTGTCATAACATTATATTCCATCTCAAAACTCAAGTTCGGTTCATGTAAACTAAGACCATGTCTATATTATAGTTGTAGCATTTTGATAAATTGATATGATTGTAAGTTTATATCCCTAGTATAACAACTAGTTGATAAGCTTAGGATTTGAACGTTAAAACGATCATTATCCATTCGAGAGTATCAATATCGAAATTGCACTATTTATAGAATAAGGATTAGTTTTAAAAGATGTTTATCAAAAACACTAATTGCTTAATTAGTGAAAATGCTATACTTCGGTATAGTGTTGAGAAACATTTACGAAATCAGTTTAAGAGTTGGAAATAAATATAATGTTATGGAGGCGTGCAGTATTCGAATTCAGAGACTCTTATCGTGGAAACTAAGTTTAAAATTTGGTATTTTGAACTTAGTAGATAAGAGTTAGGAATTATTGAATGGCACTAGTATGATGTGCTCTTTGGGAATGAGTACAATGAGTGACAATTAAGAGACGTGTTATCTAAAGGTTGTCGATTGAGGCACTAGAGATGGGTTGAATTTCCTGGTTTCCACATTGGTTTGTAAGAAAGGTATGTTAGCTTATCTGGTCCCTGAACTGGTCGGTGTTATGAAAGAGTACAAAGTTGGTTGCGAAAGACAATGGTAGTGCTATCACACTTGGTCGCAATTTGACTGAATTTGATTCCTATCGGGAATAAATTTATGTTAATAACACACCAAGTGGATGGCAGTTGGCAGATTAGCATAATCTTGTTGTATACATGTGTACAAACATGCGCCTCTGTGATCGCCTCTGGCCAGATTGACATGTTTATAAAGAACAAGGTTTTATGAATTGTACTCTTGTATCGGAAAAGAGCTTGATTCCGATAAAAGTCTCATACTTAGTCTGGTGTAACTATATACTAACGAGGATAGGTATAGTAGCAGACCCTTATGAAAAGGGGTAATGAGAAACACCGAGGGATGCAGAGATGTAAGCTATAATACATAACATGTGACATGTGGGACCATTGGAAAATCAAAGAAATGCGAAGGTGTTTGGTCAAGCATTTGATGCTTGTTGTGTGGGGTCGTCAACAGCTTTAATATAAAGGAATAAAAAGTCTTTATTTCTTATTAACCAAGGGGCCGGCAACAACACTAACTAGAGGCCTCCAATATAAATTCTAGTTAAGTAAAGAAATTAACCAGTGTTGTGTGCGTCGGGTGACAGACTTTGCAGACGTGCAAAAGGTCTCCAGGTGACTTCATGTCGCAGGTGGTGCCTCCGGCAGCTGGGTTTACGACTCAGTGAACGACGGTTCTGAAGTACTTGGCTTCGCGTAATGCAAGGGGGGTAATGAAATTATGTGAACTTTTGGCTAACTCCGCATAGAGTGATATGTTAGTTTTGGTTAGTTTTTTCTAACATTATCTAGTCTTGGAGTTGGACGTCAACGAGGACGTTGACATTTTCAAAGGCGGGGAGTGTGTCATAGTTTTTACTATGACTCGACCCTTTACTTTGGACGTTGACTGTTGTTACCTACTGTACTATGTTGATGGACCCTAGATGTAGTAGAAACAGGCCCCTTAGTGCACTTGGGTATCTGGTGATGGTCCGGCCGGGTGTCATTAGGTATTTGCAGGAAACTCTAAGCGAAGCTAGAACTTACCTTCTAGAAACCCACCCCCAATTTTGACGTCCCGAATAGGCTGATTGGTCTTTGCAGATGAGTTTGGCGTGTTAAGTAGGGTTAGGAACACCCCTAGGGTTGACCTAACCCTAGGGTTGCCCTAACCCACGCCCTAAAACCCCCACCCCTTGGGTAGGGTTTAGGGGTAGGAGTAAGGGTGAGTTATAGGCTCATATTTAATTTATCTAAGGGGCTAAATTCAGTGCCAGCCCACTTACACATAAGGAAAAGAGGGGGGGGGCACATAAATAAGGTAGAGTATACGTAGGAGAGCTCCTGGGTTCATGAATGAGTTCGTTGCTCTTCTGCCGGTGCAAGCTTCAGCTTGTGTCGTTAAGGTACAACCCTCTGTTGTGCCGCCCTAACTTCCAGATGCCAGGGGTACGTCCCACCTTCGGGTAGCTTACCCTTAACGTTGGCGAATCCATGCCTGGGAGGTCTTGTCGGATGCACGTTCCAAGAGGCAGAGGTTGAGGCTTGTCTCCAGCCTCCTCCTCCACGTCAAGCTAGTGTAGCACTCACAGCCAAGCAAGGCACATCCGTGTCCTTGTCCAACTGTGGGCGTGGGATCTTGTTTGACAGGTTCACGTTACCTGGTTCCTGAGGGTTCATTGAGGGATTCTAGAGTTGGCATTAGGAGCCACGTTTGTGGCACTTGGTGCAACTCTTGATCTAAGGGCTATGGCATGATAGCCCACATTGGGGAAGGCAGTGTCACATGGAGATGTGACACTGGGCTAAACGTCACATGGTGCAACGCCTAAGGCACGCCCTTGGGATTATGTCATGGACTTGTCGCCAAGGGGTTGGATACTCTGACAAACAAACATGCTTGTGCTCGCGCTAGGTGCTAAGCCTTGGGCATTTGCCCAAGGGAAGTTAGGTCTCGTAACTAGGTGTGCTTAGGCACACTTGCTAGGGGAGTGTCCCCTTGGAATCCAGGGGTTGAACAACCTAAGCTTATTAGCAGAAGCCCTTTCGTAAGGCACTCACAAGGTCATGTACTTAGGGTTATCCAAACCTGGCCTTAGGGAGTTTGCTTTAGTAAACACTCGTGTTTGCCTTCGACGCACACTCGACTAGCCCTAGGTCTAGGGTATGACTTGGCCACTCAAACCCTTAGGGGTTAGTCGTGGTTCAAGGTACTCTTGTCAGGGTTGTACTCCTAGATGAGGGTGATTCCTCAAGGGGTAAGTGACGATGCCTTAGCTCTGTCTAGGGGTATGTGTGGAACACACGTCTCCTTGATGGGGGTTAGGGCATGAGCCTATCTAGGTCTTCTAGGGAAAGACCCTAAGTCAACTAGGGTTATCCCTCAAGTGTTTTGGGGGCAGACACTCTAGGGAGACTTAGGCTAAACCCTAAGTCAACTAGGGTTATCCCTCAAGGGTTTTGGGGGTAGACACTCTAGGGAGACTTAGGCTAAACCCTAAGTCAACTAGGGTTATCCCTCAAGGGTTCTGGGGGCAGACATTCTAGGGAGACTTAGGCTAAACCCTAAGTCTCCTGTCCACTTGGGCATTAGAGTTTAACCCTAGGGGTCGTTGGGGTTGTTCTGGGAAACTTAGTGTTGCTCACACAGGGTGATGACGCCGAATGGCCACCTGGCAGCCACATGTTGCCATGTGTTGGCCCTTTGGGTTAAAACTCTGACAATAATGTCTTTTAACAAAAATTTAAGCTAGTAAACTTATATTTTATTTGACTTATATATATGAGGTTATTTTAAAACACATTAATTTTAAAATGTAAATCTCTAAAGATGTTAATGTGAAACAAATGTTAATATATTCATTACTATGTTGTAATATTATATATTCATGTTTTAGAATTATCTTATACATTATATATATACAAAATTTATATTTATGTCAAAAGTACATAATAAATAATATATATATTGTAAAATTTGATTGGCTGACTTACTGTCTCATTCCTAAAATAAATTTAATGATCAGGCTAAAGTAACCATTATGTATACAAACTTAAATATATATTATATTTATGCTGTATGTACGTACATATGCCCAATTCTCCGCAAGTAACTATTAAATACTAAACGTGTATTAATTGAATTAAAACTAAAAGCATTCACTGTATACTTAGTGCTTTAGTACATGAACAAGCCATTTCAAGACAATGTTCTAAAATATACAAAAATCCTTAATGCAGGGTGTTAAACGTTGCAATAATGTTTTGATTAATATGGATTAAAGTTCATTAAATGTTTTTTAACACAGCACCTTCAACACAAGTGGTAGCCGATCAAAACTTGTTTTGAAAGTGTTAAAAGAAAACTTTTTAAATCTCTTTTTCAGTTTTTTAAATAAAGGTTTAATACCGTTCGATGTACAAGGAATCAACGGTAAAGTTTAAGGATATAATAATAAAGATATAATAAAATATTTAATGTATAAATCAATGTCAAATTCAATCGTGTAAAGCAAACTACCGTGGATAGCACTCACGATTAGAGACATGCCATGGAGAACCTAACAACCATTAATAAGAAAGGTTTATTCTACACACACGTATGTGTGTGTTAAAAAGTTCTAGTTAACGAATTTGCAGAAAAATTTCATTTCTATGCTTATTGAATATGCCTAAATTTCTTATTATGTGGACATCACATGCTCAAGAGTTAGAGATTTTAGTTTATTCTAAGTATATAAAATGTTAAAAGCGTTCGTTCTTAGTACTAGTACGTAGTTAAACATGTGCATGAACTATTTAAAAGCAATATGTTCATATCTTATCTAAATGTGTTAAATCTATGATATACAACCCCCTTTTGTATAAGTGGTAATTAACTAAAACTTAATTAATTAATAAATATTAAAAATCAGAAAAAGAAAATATATATTTAAGAAAATTTAAATATACCAAATCATTATATAAATGACATGCATCAACCCTAAAGGTGTTTTTAATTTATATCTTATAAATACATATAAAATCATTGAAATAATTAACTTAAGAGAATTAAGAGATGAATAGTTAAATGAAAACATTTTAAAATTTGATACTTTTAATATATGTTTAACACATTTTTAACATATGATCATTGTTATTTGAACAAAGCACAATACAAGAAATTTAAAAAAAACGTGTTCAATATTAGGTTTACAAAAATAGAATTTTTAACACCGTATGTTAATCTCTTAAGCACGTTACGTGTTGTATATTATATGTGTATGTATATACATGAATTAAATCAGTTCCAACATGTATGTTGTTGCACAAAAGAATGAATTAACATTCTGGATTGAAATAAAGAACTTGGAATAATAAGAAGAAGAATTAGAGAAACTTATATGTCTAAAATTTACTAAAGGCCTTAGTCACCTATTACAAAAATAATAAACAGTACAATATTAAATATAAATTTAGTTTATTAACTTATATGTGCATTGTTACTGCGAACTTAGTTTTATAAGTTCTACACATATTGTGTATATAAGGGTCCTACGATGGAGAAGAACCCGTGACATTTGGAGAACCCCCATCCTGATAACTAGTCTCACGACATGATCTCGTCTCCATGAGAAATGATCACATACACACACATGGTTGGGTAGTCTTTGGATGAAGAGTCCACATATAAGATATGTTTGATGGTTTAAAATTCTAGGGAAAGAATATATTCTACTCTATAAAATATATTCTTAACCTAGCTTCTTTTTTTTTTCTTCTCGAGTTAATACGAGAAGCATGCTTTCATGTTTAATAATCTAATAACTTTATTTGAAAAAATGTTCTAAGACATAGGACTGCTTAAACTACAAAAGATAGTAAATATTGAGCTATTTATACTTTAAAGCTTGGGTAATTAATAAAACAAATTATATAAGACCAATCATATTGTGTACAAATGTGTCCTCTATATAATTAAATATAAGTGTAACACACATAGACTATATATGTGACAACAGTTAGAAATAATGTTCTAAGTTCTGAAAATTATTCAGTCAGGGAGGTTAGATATCCTAATTGGATGTGCAATTAACACACTTGGCTAAGGAGGGGGTCTTCTCCTTAGGGTCTAATAGTTAACAAAGCCCATTCATGAACCACTTGTAAGGTCATGTACTTAAGGTTATCCAAACCTAATTTTGGTGAGTTTACTTAGAAGAACACTCATATTTGCCTATGCACACACTCGTGTCCTCACTGAGTATTAACCCTAGGTCTTGGTATTACCTAGTCACTCAAACCCTTACTTGTTAATCGTGGATCATAATACATGTTGCTGTCCAAAAGGGGTTGTACTCCCGAATGGAGGTGATTTCTTAAGGAATAAGGGCTTATCAACATATTATAGTAGGTAACAACAGTCAACGTCCAAAGTAAAAGGGGAGTCATATTAGAAACTATAACAAGGGTACTCCTCCTGCTCATGTTGTAAACCCTTGTGTCCAGTCGGATTTCTTTCACGGAAATCCTAAAGATGATGTGTACCATTGGTTTGACCACTTCACTGTGGTTGCCACAATATCATTTGTGAAATGGTGCTCAATGTTTGCGTGAGTTTCCTACTTGTCTTCAAGGGATGGCGTTGCAGTGGTACAATGGTTTGGACGTTGCAACTCATGGAGATTGGAGTATTCTTCCAGAGATCTTCAAATGTGCATTTGAACATGCGGACGACTGTGACAATGCTTTTCAATAGTTGCATCGTATTCATCAGGAGCCATTTGAATCGGTGATGCAATTTGGTGTTCACTTTTGAAGCCTTTTGCTGCGTGCAGAACCTAACATGTCAGAACACATCTAGGTATGTTGTGGCCAGCACTTCGTCAAGACCTTGTGGGGCTTGTGCACGCACTAGCTCCAGTGACTCTTGACGATGCTTTGAGGCTAGCACAATAATATGAGTCGTCACCTCTCCCACTTGCGCCTTCACGTGCTCTCATTCCACTTCATGTTGGGGATGGACCTGCTCCGATGGAGGTTGAGACTGTTGCCATTTTGTACCAGCACAAGGTTGGGCCCGTGGACGTGCAGTTCATTGTTGGGCATGTGATGAGGTTAGACACACGTATCGGCACTATCAACAATTTTCCCAATTGGTGCCCCATTTCCAGGGTGGAGGCCATGGCGTCAACAACGTCTGGTTGGTGCTACTGCAGTGAAAGGTTGTGATGTGGTGGTCTTCCAGGAAACGATGAATCACACGAGTAGAGGAGGGTCCTCGTGCAAATAAATTAATGACCTCCGTCTTTCTTTCAAGAGTATCATCAAGGGTTCACTCGGCACCAAATCATCTGGTTTTCACTTTTCAAGTTCGATTTAATCAACACGCACTCCTATTTTCCTTTCAGTGTGGTGGATACAAGTTCGAGTTCGTCCTTTATTTCTTAATCTATTGCTACACATTGCAGCCTTCATTTGCGTTGTGTGGTAGAACCTACGGCAATGGACACACTCATGCTTATTTGCGAGATGAAGTTGACATTGTTGTTTGTGTGGATGATCGTGAACTTGAGCTTCAATCTTTGTAGGTGATGCTGAGTCAAGCTTTTCACCTTAACCTTGGTATGGATTGGTTGACTTGCAATCATGCCAAGTGTGACTTTGAAAAGTCTCCCCCTTGTTTGACTCTCCCTCGTCTTTCTTCTATTCCTCTTACTTCTATTCCACTTCGTCCATCTGTTTCCACCTCTGCTTCCATCACTTTTTTCTCGCCCCTACTTCTAACCATTTTCCCTTCATGTTCTTTCTTCCTTCTTTGGACCCATCAGATGATTGTCGTGCTGCAGTTGTTGATCAACTCAAGAAGGAGTATGCTGATCTTTTCAACTTCGACTTGTCATCTAGGGCCAAGATTGCGATACGCCACCCTATTCAATTGGAGATGCTAGGCCAATCAAGGTACCTATTTGGCGTTAATCACCAAAGAAGCTCAAAATCTTACGAGCGAATGTCAAAAAAGATGTTGGAGAAGAGTGTTATCTGGAAATCTCGAGTCCTTGGGCGTGCGAATCTTATCTTGTGATGAAGCCTGATGGGAGTGTTCGATTCTGCATTGACTATCGCCCATTAAATAATGTAATCTCAAATGTGTACCCACTTCCTCATACTGCAGACCTTTTGGATTGACTAGGTGGAGTCGTTGGTTCACCAAGTTAGATCTCACCTCTAGATATTGGCAAGTTCCAATGGCTAACATTGACATTCCCAAGACTGCTTTTCGGACACCATTTGGCATGTACGAGTTCTTGGTGATGCTTTCGGTTTGAGCAATGCTCCAGCAGCTTTCCAAGGTATGATGAACGAGGTTCTTTGTGACATGCGGAGGTGACTGCTGATTTCATCAATGATGTTTTGATCCATTCGGATGGAACATGAGAGGAGCATGTCGGTGATGTACGTAAAGGTTGAAGCCATCTAAGTGTGTGTTTAGATCAAAGGACACACTTATCTGGGTTATCACATTTCACGTGAAGGTTTGCAAGTCGATCCTGACAAACTATTTATAGTTTTGAAGTTCCCTACGCCAAAGTGTGTGAATGATGTGCAACGCTTTCTTGACAAGGTACAATATCTAGGTCATTTTGTGGATCATCTTTCAGATCGTACTACACTGTTGCGGGCGTTGTTGAAGTCGTTAATAACTTCTTTTGTTTGATCTAAGGATTGCAAGCAGGCATTTGTAAATCTCAAAGAGTTGTTGACGACTCCTCCAGTTTTGGCGTACCCAGATTACACATGTCCTTTCATCTTGTGTGTAGATGCTTCTGACATCGGCTCGGGGGCGTATTGATGCAGGAGAGTACGAGTGTTTTGGCCAACGGCATCCCATTGCGTACATCAGCGTACATTGCAGCAGCAATGGTGAATTACTCCATGATAGAAAAGGAGTGTTTAGCATCAGTTTGGGGTTTTGAGAAGCTCCATACCTACTTGCATGGTTTGCGGATGTTGTTGGAAGGTGATATGCGCAGTCACTTCATTGTGAAGCAGAAGAATTTGATTAGTCGTACTGCTCGGTGGGCCTTTAAACTTCAAATTTACGACTTTGAAGTTGTTTATCGCCCAGGAAATTGCATGGCTAATGCTGATTCTTTCTCAAGCTCCTCTTCCACCTTCTTCTCTTTTGTTGCCCAGAGGAACCAGTTGTTCTAGCTTCAGTAGAATTTTTTGGACGAAGATTCCGTACCATCAGTAGTCACTATGCTTGATGTTCAGTGTTCGCAGAATGCAAAGTTAGATTTGCGTCTTTGGATGAGGTTCGGGAAGCTCAAAAGGTTGAGCCGTGGATTCAAAGGCTTCATGATAGGTTTGAGAATCCTGCATCACTTGCTGATGACTTGCCTTTTAGGCATTTACATTTGCAGTATCGCCTTCAGGATGACCTTCTTTATTTTGTGGGGACTGATCCAGATGATCCTTTGCAGTTGGTGGTGCCTTCAGTCTTCATTCCACGCTTCCTCCATGCTTACCATGACTCTCTTATTATTGGTGGGCACATGGGACATCGTTGTGTGATGGAGAAGTTGCGTAGATCTTTTTATTGGTCGGAGTTGCAAGGAGATGTAATTCGGTATGTGCATAGCTGTGTGTAGTGCCAAGCTCACAATACTCCCCATGTGCTTTAGAAGGACGGTTGGAGTCAATTGTAATTTCTTGTCCGTTTAAGTTGGTGGCATTTGATTTGATGGGACCTTTTCCGCAGTCAACTGCTAGCAACAAGTACGTTATTATTGCTTCTAATTACTTAACTCGTTGGGTAGAAGTTGGTGCTCTTGCTAGTGCGACTACTTCTGTTGTTGTCAATTTCTCCTTACGGAGCGAAGTCTCTCGGATAATGGTCCTGCATTTATGGCTGAGGCATTTCATGTTTTGATGTCTTGACTAGGGATACGCCACACTTTCACAAGTGCTTATCATCCTCAGACAGATGGTTTAATAGAACGGCTCGTCAGAACCTTCAAGGGGATGATCGCGAAGTATGTGAACTTTCATTAGGATTGGGATGGTTATTTACCGTCTCTCTGATATGCTTATGTCACTGGAGTACAAAGTTCCATCGGTACTTCCCCATATAAGCTCTTGTCATGACCTGGTGTTGCCAATAGAGTTGGGTTTGCCTTTCGATTACCATGAGCTGCTGATGTTAGGTCGTGAGATCGGTATCTAACGAGCATTCTTCCATTGGTTCATGTGGAGTCAGTGGGCCCGTACAAGTAGGACAACAACAACGCACAACTCGCACCATCGTCCTCTTGCGGAGTACAAGGTTGATGAGCTGGTGTTGGTTCGTTTTTCCAAACTTACGGTATGTGATTTAGCTAAGAGTCTCCTTCCTCAGTGGAAAGGACTGTATCAAGTGTTACGGCAAGTAGGGCCGCAAGTTTATGAAGTTTGACACAACATTCAACTCGATCCTCTGGAGATTGTTCATGTGCAACAGTTGAAGCATTTTGTGCAACAGGAACAATTTACAATTTGCTACCTACAAATCCACCAGTGCCTCCTCCTGATGTTCCTCCAGATCCAGGCCCATCTACAAAAGAACCCTAACCAACTTACATCCTTCCGAGAGGAGGGGATGATGTAAGATCCACGTGTACAGTTGTATTTGCACATACTATTATTAGTGTAGTGGATTTTGATAACCGTCGGTCTGGACCACTCGCTCTTATATAAGTTAGGGTTTCTGAATTAATGGATATACACATTTTTATATTCAGAGCTCTCACAATCTTATAAATTAATTTTATAAAAATATTTAATAATCGTGTGGTATAATTTAACTGGTCGGTTTGGATATTCTCTTAAAGCGGAATGTTTTTTATTTTTTACCCTTAAAACTTACACATCCCTACTTGCCTGGTAGACATTGCACATCCTACTTGCCTGGTAGACATTGCACATCCCTACTTGCCTGCCAGTCCAATGTCTACCATAGATTTGATGCCATATTGGAAGATGGATCTGGACAGACCAGGGATTGAACCCAAGACCTCCTACAAGCTACCTGCCAGGTTGTGTGCTTAGTTCCAACAAAGATGATATATTGAGGGCTCGGCGAAAAGGAGGCTCCGGCTCAGGAGGCTTCATATTATTCTAGTATATTCGCGGATATTCTAGGGTTATTCTAGCATATTCTAGCATATTCTCAAGAATATTCTAGAATATATAAGTTTTTTTAATATGCCGACTGGTTTAATATACGCCGACTGGCTTAATATATGCCCACTGGCTTAATAAACATTATCCTAAACCCTAAACCATTTATCCTTGTAGCACCGGTGGGTCATGAACTCTGTTGCAATTCACCAGCAAACGGTGGACCTCCATGTCACTGAGCGATCGCCTTTGTAGAAAATATGTGACTTCCGGGTTCAAGCCAAGCACACGGCTATAGACGAAGTACATGTGTACACATGGGCTCCAACTTTTGCTCTTCTGAAATGTAGAACAACTGCATGAAGGATAAGTATTAATAGTCACCTTTGCAGAGTCATTTCCTGCCGACACAACGAAAGCCTCCTTCCGTCCTCTAGCTGTCACTTCAACATTTCGCACACAACCTAAAAACGTCTTGGCCTTGCGGAAATTCTTCTCTTGTTCCTTAGACATTTTTGTTGGAGTCCGAACCATACGTCCTTCGAAAGGTGGAATTGTTGTAGATCCAGCTCCACGTGGTGGCGATGGTGTTTTGTCCTTCTGACCCTCATCTACTCTTCCTGCCATCCCCTGTAAACCTTCCAGAACAAAGCCTGCATCCTGTAGTTCTCTGACCTCCTCACTTGTCAGCTTCGTTTCCTTGAGCACAGGCCAAACCGTTGGTGGTGTTGGAATACGTGACCGAAGAATTTTGCCGTTTGGCCGCGTGAAACACCCTGAATCTTTTGGGCAGAACCACATCATCTGTTGTACATACTCCTCATTCCCCAAGGCATCAATGTACATTCGTTTTCCATAGAATCCTGGTGCTGGCACTCTGCTTGGATAACCGATTGGTTTTCCACACAGAGCAGTTCCTTCCTGATTCATCCCCAAACACTTAACCTTACTGGATGCTCCGATTCGTCTGATGGCCCACTCTGTTTGAGCAATCTCTCTCTCCGAAACCTCTTCGAACCTTAACCTCTTTCTCCTGTTGTTTTGGACCACCCGCTCTGTGTACTCTACATCATGTCTGTGTGAACGTCGAGCATCAGACTGTTCTGTTCCTGTGACTGTTCTCCTAACAGTTTGCACTCGAACGTTAGTGGTACACGTGAACTCCGGGCTGGTCAAGTGTTCCTCGCCTTCCACCAGATTAATAATTGTTGATGGAGATACACTTTTCCCCTCAGAGAGTTTGCGTTGCACTCGTTTCAACAGAGTTTCCTTCGAAGGCCCTGACCCTGTATACCTCCCTTCTATTGCCGCTTTCACCTTCGCACTCTGCATAACTGCATCGGTGAGGTCTAACATTGTCGCCTCCAGCAGTGGTACTCTTTTGGCCAATCTTGCTCTTCTTGCTCTCGTGAATCACTTCAGCATTGTTTGTAGTTGGAACGCTCGCGAGTCCTTCTTCTGTCATGTCTCCCAGTTCCGCCATGGAGATGTGGTCCTCATGCCTGATCCACCAAGACAGCCATGTCTTCAAAGCTCGAATGTTTGACGCTCGTCCTTCCCAAAAGACTCGAGAATTGCCAGTTGTTCTTTCTTAGATTGTTCATTCAGTGCTGCAGGCCAGGCACGAGCAAGCTTCATGTGTTCTTCGCGATGTTCTTCTGCGATCCATTTCTTTGTCACCTGACGCACGGATTGCATAAAGTGAAACAGACAGCTTCTTTCCCTCCCTTTCATCTTTGCTCCGTTGTTGAATACTTGGCGCAAGGCTATCCATATCGCTCCAGCCTCATCCGACATGAAACCAGCAAAGTTGACATTCTCCAAACCCTGCTTCTTACAAACCTCTAGCATTGTGTTCAAGAACTTCAGCACTGCAACATTATCTTCGCGGCACATATCTGCGTAAGCTATAGTCACCATGGATCTGACACTGCAAGAGAGCGTTAGATAACGAAGATTAGAAAGTGTTATGAAGAGTTTTACAACTTACAATGGGTCATAAAGGTGTATTCCAATTGTCGCCCAGTCTGGTATGCGGTGCGTGTGGTCCAGAACAACCCATTGATCATGAAGGTCTCCTCCACTTTGACACCTTCTGATGTACTCAACTCCTGAACCCGGTCCCTCAACTGTCATTTTGAAGATCAGAGGCTGCTCCTCAGCACCATGCAGTTCCATCCCTGGAACATGTATGACGTGAATGAAAGGTATTGGCAGCTTTGTCTTCAGCTCCAGAAGACCCTCGTAACCCTCTCTAAAGTGTGTCTCCTTCTGTCTTGATTGTGTAATCCAGTCCCGAGTCCTAAAGAAAAGGTCACGTCAGTGTGTAGAGATCTAAAAAAAATACCTTCGATGGTTTGTTAGAGGTTCAAGTTTTGAGAGTAAACCAGTGTACGAGACTTCTCCTTCTTCCTTGAAAAGTTCTTCAAAGATGAGCTCACGCGCGGCTTGAAACTCAATCACTCGTTGATTGGTTCGCGGACTGCTCTTTACCACGTTGCTGACACTAGATCTGGCTCGCTGAACGTTTGAAGCTGACACTGAGGGGCTGACTGGATGCTGATGAACACCTCTGTGAATGAACAACCTTGTAAAAGAAATGTCGTCTGGCAGAATGTAGTACACATAAGCCGGACAAGTGTGCACCAGCAATGGCTCCTCTCCACAATGCTTACATTTTATGCCTATTACTTTGCCTGTCTCAGTTGTCTTTGCCTTCTCCACAGCACCCTTGAAGTGACATTCATTTGCTTTCTTCTCAAAAGCCAAGTAGGGGCAGTAGGATTGATGCATTGGAGATGTCCGACACATGAACTTCGACTGACTCGCGCCGGAACATGCCAGTGTGTTGTGCTCGGGTGTGTCCAATGGTAGCAGCCATCCTTGCGATTCATCCCCGAGTACTTCTCTGTGCTTTCTGTCTTAGGGGGAAGTTCGAAAATGACATTTCCATTGTATATCTGCGGTAGTTCAGAGACTCGTTTAACTTCAGACGAACCAATGAGATCCTTCCCTATCCTACATTTGTCTGCTCTTAGAAGACACACCAGCATGGATTCCTCACGCTCCTCTGTCCGCAACCTGAACAACGGGCCCTTTGCCGGGCACAATGTGTAAAAGACAAACTGGTTTGATGCATTGCCTTCTGGTAACAACTCCACATCTTCTCCAGAACTCGCAGAAACTGACATCAATTGAACCACATGTATACTGAACCAACAAGGAATGTTGAAAGCAATGTGAAGATCATGTTCAAACACAAAAGCATTTCCATCTTCATCGACTGGGAAATCTTTGTCAATGCCTTCATAGGTAACTCTGGCCATGACAACGCAAGGAGAAAGCTCGGTGGTTTAGGAAAGCAAAGCAAAAGATTAAACACACTTTCTCTTACCAAAAAAAAATTACAATCGTTAACAATAAACGTGAATACACGTTTGTATATAATTAATTCTATGCTGCCCAGTTCACAGTGTTCTTAATGATGTCCTCTCTAGTATCACCGATTTAATTTAATTTCTACCTTTTATGATTTGAAATATCTTCACATTTACCAATTATTCACATATTTTAAAATAAACCCTAAATATTAATGTCACATTTATTCCGTAGGGTTCACTGTTTTCATTGCGGCTAGGGTTTTTTGGTAGATAGGGTTTACTGTTTCCATTGCGGCTAGGGTTCTTTCAATCTCAGATCTGTTTCCACTGCGGTAGATCCAGAGGGTTTCTTCAATCTCAGATCTCAGAGTTACGGTTTCCACTGCGGCGCCATCCATTTCGACTCGATTCGTGCAGCGCCCAAGTATAACAATGGAGATTTCTGTGCCGATTTAGATTCTCGGCACCATCCTGCTCAGCCGGCGGCCACAAGGTATGTGTAATTTCTGTATTTTATGATTTGCTGCTCAAAGTATTTCTTTTTCCAGAGATATAGGGTCTTCTTATTTGTGCCGACTGAGAGCAACGGCACCATCCTGGTTCAGTCGGCAAACACAAGGTATCGTCGATTTATTTATTTTTTTCCTTGCGGCTCAAGTATACGTGTCACAATGTTTTTTTTTAGAGTTAATGGGTCTTTCCATTTGTGCCGACTGAGAGTGACGGCACCATCCTGGTTCAGTCGGCAAAAACAAGGTATTTTCGATTTGTTTTTTTTTGCTTTCTGGCTCAAGTATTCGTATCACAAGGTTTTTATTTTCAGAGTTAATGGGTCTTCCCATTTGTGCCGACTGAGAGTGACGGCACCATCCTAGTTCAGTCGGCAGCCACAAGGTATGTTCGATATATTTATTTTTTGCTTTCTGGATCATGTATTCGTATCACATTGTTTTTTTTCAGAGTTAATGTGTCTTCTCATTTGTGCCGACTGAGAGTGACGGCACCATCCTTCTTCAGTCGGCAGCCACAAGGTATTTTGAATTTGTTTATATTTTGCTTGCGGCTCAAGTATCCGTATAACAATGTTTTTTTTCAGAGTTATAGTGTCTTCCCATTTGTGCCGACTGAGAGTGACGGCACCATCCTTCTTCAGTCGGCAGCCACAAGGTATTTTGAATTAGTTTTTTTTTTCTTTGCGTCTCAAGTATTTCTTTTAAAACAGTTAATGGGTCTTCCCATTTGTGCCGTCTGAGAGGGACGGCACCATCCTATCTCAGTCGGCACCATTATCTCTTCTGTGCCGTCTGACAGAGTCGGCACAAACTATCTCAGTCGGCAGGTTTTTTCTTCTACATCTCTCTGCCGACTGAGAGGGTCGGCAGCATTCTAGCTTGAGTCGGCAGCCACAAGGTTAGTCATCTTTGTTTGTTTTTTATTTGACTCCTCATCAATTGACTGTGTGTTTACTTTCCAGAGTTCCCAAAATGGTGAGAGCTTCAAACGTCTACTAGAGACTGCGCCTGATGAAGAGCCACGGGAAGAGAAGAGGATATCGAAGCAGAAGCGAGGCAAGAGAGGAGAACCATCTAATGTAGCAAAGGAGGATCCTCCAGTGACTCAGTCTGGAGTAGTAGCAGTTGAGCAAGAACAGCCTCCACCAACAATCACAGATTTCCCGGAGAGCTCGTCGCAGTTGCCTCCTTCATCCGCTGAGGTTGCAGTCCTGAACGAGCAAGTGCAGATGACAGAGGCAGCTGAAGCTAGCGAGGACGACTTGGAGGAGGCAGTCAGCAAAAAGAGAGGCCGCGGGAAAGCTGATTCAAAAGGCAAGAAGGCGAAGAGCGATAAGGAGCCGAAGGAGTTATACAGCATACCGGCGAGCCTGCATTTGGAGAGCTCAGCAAACCTGCTCGACAAAATTACTATCAAGGGACTTGGTGATCCTCCTGATGTGCCCATCTGCAGAATACATTCCAACGAGGTGGTTCGACGAGTGAACCCAGGGGACTTGGACAGGCTGGTGTCATCGTTGAAGAAGGCTGGTTATCTACGCAACACGGCCTTGTTCATTCTGTCCATCGGAGATCGACTCACTGCTGAGGAGCTATCGGAGCTGTCGAAGGACACGATTCAGTACGAGCAGCACCGGTCTTTCGAGCAAGCTCTTACTCAGCCGGAGTACAAACAGTGGGCTTCAAGGCTCTCAAACAGGAAGTTTAGCTGCTGGGACGGGAACCATAGGCTACAGGCTTTGCAGAAGCTGTACCGAGAGGATGCAGAGGACAACCAGCGATGGGCTATTCGCGTTCGATCGAGTTTCATCTCCACGGAGAACCTCGACATTCTTCAACTGGTTTCGATGTTCCAATCGATTAACATGTGAGTATTTTCTTTTCTTTTTGTTAAGAGTTTAGACTTACAGTTTCGTTGAACAGATCTTCAGCAACATCTGTGGAAACAACGCTACCACATATTCTCCTCGCTGTAAAGGCGGTCTGCACTAGTACAGAAGGAACTCAGAAAATCCTCGAGTCACTCACGGAGGTTGATCGTCTTGAGGTGCGGAAGTGGAAGGAGAGTTCATCAGGAAAGACGGCTTGGCATCCTCTTCCGAACCTGATCTGCGCAAAGATACTTTTCAAGGTAACCTCCGATTTAATTTATAGGAAAGAAATTTTTAACTTTTCTATGTGCAGAACGAGATCGACGATGATCTCGACAGAGCAGTCACCAGTGCTAAGGGCAATCCACAGGTTGAGGTGAACCTGAAGCAGCTAGTATACAAGAAGCATGACAAGCGTATGCACAAGTTCCTCTCCATCATAGACCCAGACTTGGGGGAGGAGTGGTTCCAGAAGGTGACAAACATCTCTCATAAGCAGTGTCGCTGGATGGGCATTGAGAAGCTGTATGCGATGTCAAGGGCGAAGATTCCAAACATGCTGCGACTCCGATACCTGAACAAGCTCACCCGTCTCGAATCCAAGGCAGAACAACAGACACTTGGGCTACCGGGCATGCAGGACAAAGAGTGGATCAAGTGGTTCACCTTGGACTTATATTGGAAGGCTGTGCGCGAGGAAGCCATTCAGATCCTTAAGGGGTTGCGAGAGGATGGTGAAGAAGTTGGAACGGATGTCGACTTCATGAGCTGGTTTGACGAGATGAGAACTCGGAGCAAGTGCCTGGTCTTTCAGCCCTTCCATGACTGCATACGGTTCACTTATTCGATGGAGCCGAATGAGTTTCTGGAGCGTGAGGAATCTGCGCGTCGGATGATATGGAGGTAAGCTTTCAATCCAGCATTGCTACTGTCTGACTTTGTGTTGCAGGTTCATACTGGCGAAGCAAATGACACCGTCCCATACGATGAAGCTGTGGACAGATCATACAAGCGAGCCTCACATGTGGTCGAAGAGCAGAGGAGCTCTAACACCGTTCGAACGGGAGCATGTTCCATTCTGGCTCGACTGTCCGTCGCAACAGCCACCAGCTTGGGAGAGCACACTATTCGACATGCACGCCAATGATCTACCAGCGATTGTTTGGGAGCCAGAAGAAGTAGAGGCTATCAAGAAGAGCAAGATGAAGAAGACGGTGCGGAAGACAACTACACCTGCAAAGGGATCGGGAGCGGGACCAAGCTCTTCTACAGCACCTCCGCCGGCATTCGACTTTACAATCAATGAGGTACAGCCACTTGTAGCTAGTTTGGACATCAAGGACGACCTGATGACCTTCATCCCGACCCTGGCTGCATCCCGTGGATCCTACGACCTAGCTGTGTGCGACATGGAGGAGATGAGCAGGTCTTTCTTCGAGCCAGGTGCTTCCCAGACAGAGGTGTACACCAAGCTCCGAACAGGTTGACAGACTACATACGGTTGAGTCACAAACGTTGTTCCAGGAAGTGGTAGGTGAATACGGCTTCAACCTCATCATCCTCGACTTGCCCAATGAGCTTGTATATGGAGGTGCTAGCATCAACAAGGACATTGTGCAGCTAGATCCGGTGAAGTTTGAGGAGGCCTTGCAGTTCAGTGGAATGCACTTGGCAGCGAGTGGTTTCATGGTCGTCTTCGCGAGTTCTCCTTCTGTTTCGGCGGTGATTCAGGCGGCTGCAGTAATCAACTTGGAGGTTGCAGGGACTTACAGCGTCTACCGTGCACGAGGCTGGGGATACCGTGACAAAATTAAGGTAAGCTAGCTATTCAAGTTCAAGTTTAACTTGGTCTATGTGGCAGGATAACTTGTTAGTTCTCTTGGTGCTGCAAAGCTCTGAGAAGAAGTCGAAGAGGCCAAACCCTCTGGCGTTGACGAACACGATCCTCGTCGACACTGCCGACCGTTATCAGGAGGCTTGGTAAGGAAGTGCTTTGCTATGTTTATCCTAATGGAAGATTGTGCAGGATTATGATTCAACCGAAGAGTGTTCGACTCATGCAGCTTTTGATCGAGCGTCTCAGTAGACCTGGCGACCTAGTCTGGGATATTGGTTCCGGAACCGGGTCATCATTGTTAGCTGCCGTCGAGCTCGGAAGGAATATTATAGGAACCGAGAAGAGTTTCGAACTCTCTAGGTTGGCAACAAACAAGCTTGCAGAGAACATTAGACCAGAAGAGTTACCTACTCAAACACCTCCACGTCCAAGCGTAACTGGTGGTTCGAGAACTGCAGCTTTACTTAAGATGAAGAAGAAACTTTAGCTAATGTATATTGAGTAATAAATTAAGCTAATATAAAAAAAAATTAAAAAGAAATACAACAGTTTTAATAGAATTCTTTTTTGCCGACTGAGGCCAATACTGCCGACCAGAAAGAATATTCCAAAATATTCTAAATATTCTTGAATATTCGAGCCCAGGCCTCCTGGGCCCCAAGCCTCCAAAATGGCGACACTCATATATTGATAGGCTTTTGTGTGGACCATAGTTGTGTCAATTCATTCATTGTTCATGTATTAGTGGTGAATGTTACAAGAAGATTGCTTGAAGCATTTCAAAATTGTGTCATTGCCACTACGCTCGGGTTATTGATTGTCAATCCTTCAACAGATTTCCCAGTTGGTACTCATGGTGCAATCATGTAAAGTTCAACGCTAGGGCTGTTTGAGAAAATGGAACAACTTCAGAGTGTACCAAAAGCATCTTCATATGTGCTTGGCCATGATTGGACATTCATCTGAAGGGATGGACGGCAACAAAATGCATGTAATATGTTATACACATAAGATTGCATTCCCCATAATGGGAAAAAATTTGATCAATCCCATTGGCTCCAACCAAAGACTTTACCTAGGGAACTTCATGGTACACATAAATGAGTGTGGAGTGTATACAGTAAATGCCCAGCCATGATTTGAATTGATAAGACATAGAAAGAAAGGTACAAAACTGGTATTTGATCTGCAAGTGTTGTGTCAAGATTAGTGAGGGAGGTTAAAGTTTTGATGTGAAGAAGCAACCTGAATATGGGAACAGAGATCAATTTGACTATTGTGGTCGACATTTTTGTCTCTCATAAGTCCTTGCTATAAGATGCATCTACAACTTCATTTTTCTTCAAGTAAGTTTTTTTAATATTATGAAAGTTGTGGATTGTAAAGGCTAACAACCACAACCTCATTAAGAATTTTATTAGTAGGAGACTTTTCTACATATATTCAGATTTCTTATCACTTCAATAGTGTTGTTGATTTGCTACTTTGAGATCAACATTAAACATTGCCACTCTCAGGTTTGGACTACTCTGAAGTGTTTTTTCAAAGGTTAATGGCATGGTGGGAAATGAGACACATAATAAAATAGTCGAGTTCAAGCAAAGGGGAGGCTGCTCTTTCCCAAGGTTAAAAGTAACAAAAGTACCATACGTTATAATTCAAATGGGGATGTATATAATTCCATTTTAATTATCATTTTTGATTATAAAGAAGTAATTTTTAAAATAAATATGTTTAAATTTTTTTAAATGTATGTTTAAAATATTAATTAATTTTTTTTAATATTTCCATTTTCATGTATAGTTCCAATTTATTTACAACGTTCATTTACGGTCTTAATTAAATAAATAACTTAACAAAAATAAGTATACGAAGGTGGGCAGATCTTACAAATTATATCGTATGTATGATAATTGAAACATGTACGAGCATAAGAAAGAAAATCACTTAGGAGAGCAAGGATAATTGAGTAACTTTTAAATGGAGATTAATTTGGCCTTTTATAAAAATGTGACAACTATGGAAATGGTAATTTCGGATACAAATATATTCTAAATAATTAATTCATCTCATTGAACTCAATTATTTCTGTTGTGCATCTCATGTTTGAACCATGTATAAAACATGTTGAAAAAGGGATTGGATTGACTTTAAAATACATAAATATTACATTCATAAATAAATAGTTTTATTTATTGACTTGGTTATTAACTTAATTTTCTTATTTAATAATTACAAAGTTCACATGCTAAATAAATTAACTTATTAAATCTACATGATATAAATTTAGATTTTGGATTTTAAATTCAATACTTGGGTTATATTAAGAATTTATAATTTTACCTGGGTCCTTTATATAAACAAGACGTGCCAAACAAGGATGACTGAGTTTCTGCCACATATCTCTAGATTCAGTATGCGATTCATCGCTCCAGATTTAAGTGAAAAACTCGTCACATAATACAGTTGTTTTCAAATAATGTGTTTAAACAAATGATTAAATCTCCTTAAGGTTTTAATACAATTTTTTAAAAATATTTAATTTAATTTCAAATATAATACATAGATATACATGTAGAGTATTCTTTACAATATTGTCAAGAGGAATAGCATCTAACAGAACTTACCATGTCCGAATAACTTCGTGTTCTAAACTTATGCTACGTATATCAAAATTTTATGTGTCAGAGTCCCTTTTGGTAGCTTTAATAGTGATAATTAATAATTATATATAAGAAATAAATTTATTTAAATTATAACAAATACATATTAATATTTTTGGATTATCACTTGCCTGTGTTAGTTTGAAACTATTTACACATATATCACATATATTAAGCCTTAGTGAGAAGATTTAAGGAACGTATGTATATAATATGTGGATGTTTTGTATTCTTTCATACTTCTTTAATGTTTTATTATTTATTTTTTATTTATTATATTATATTACTTATTACTTATTAAATTAAATCTTTACCATTATAAAATAATATATTTTTAAGTGCCATCCAATTAAACTTTAGTGGTCCTTTAAATAAATTTCAATTTTTATTTTACCTGAGGAAGGTCTAACCTAGAATTAGAAATGAATAATGTGGAGAGCCAATTATATATATTTTATGAAATTATGCATAAGTTACTATATTTTTACTGTTAGAATAAGTAGAATTCACTATTATTATGGATAGCGGTCCTTGAATGGTTTATTTGGTTCAGACTAATACTTGTCTCGTAAAAACAATGTGTTTTTTTCTTATTATTTGGGACCTGAGCGGATTTAAGTAGTTTAATGGTCTCAGGGGAGACCTTAAACGCCTTGCTTAGCACTGCATCGTCAATGTTGGATCCGAAACAGTCCCGGGAATGGAAACGGTCATTCGAGCTGCTGAATGCAGACACGGCCTTTGCTTCATAAGCACCCTCGTTTATCTGAAAATGTACTAAACCTTTGGGAAAAAAAAACATCACCCTTTTGCAGCTTCTGTAAAAGAGCTTGTTTGTAGTGTCTATTTAGTCCCACAGTTAACCATCCTTCTTCTACATAGAGAAGCTCCGTTCCCTACAACAACATGTGTGTTAATACGTGCACTTGTGTGTATGAAATCTTACCCGCACCTGGGGTGAGTGTGCGGAGAGTAGCAAGTGACACACCGAGGCCTTCGAGGGCGGGAAGCTCTGTTAGAGAGGCTTTCTTCACAAGAACCTAGCCCTGAAACCAGTGAATTGAAGAAGTTTGGTTGAATTCCCTGCGAAATCCTTAATAAGCTCTGGATCAGATGCAATAACGGCTGCTAACCCAATATGAAGGAAATAATAACAAATGCCGTCTTCATATCTGTATCAAATCACACCAAGAGATTGTGTGTGTGTGTGTGTGAAATATGTTCACTTACCTTGGTTTGATCTGCTGAAGGCTTTACCTGTATGATATGAAATGGGAGTTTCTTGGAGTTCACCAAATAAAACACGCGTTAATCCTTGTGATATCTTCACGCTGTTTTGTCTAGAAGCTTGTTGAACTAATCTAGACTGGCTAAATAATCTAGCATCTTTAGCAAGTTTGTTTGCAAATGCAACTCAAGCATTTTCGTTATTTAGTTTGTATGGTGACACCAACAAGGTTAGTGAACATATATAACTTAACACATAATGATTATTTACAACTTAAATACTAAAAAATAAGGTCTTTATTAATCAAACAAATCACGTTAGCAATCCTTACTTAAATCTTAATAACAGCCTTACCCTTTCCCTCTTTGGACCTGCATAAATTCTTATGTAACTAGTCTGATTAAGGACATCAAGATTAAAAATGTCTTGATACTAGTTTGATATATAAGTAATACTACTATTATCATACGTGCTAATCTTAAACCTATTGCTCAACCTGACATCTTTATTATTGGACTGCGGCATATGCAGCGTCTCTAAAAGTTCATGCCTCTTCTTGTAAGCCTCACCATCAGTGTCTTGGAAGACATATCAGGAAATGTATTATATATAAATGTACCTGTATATTGTTCATTCAAATTTATTCATCTATTAAATTCATAAATAGAATGAATGAAAGCCTCATGTGGACAGAGGCAAATCTCAAACACACGCACGTGTATGCAAACGTACCAATACCATAATATGCATAGGTAAAGCAGTCTTATATAATTTTAAAAATTAAATTAAACTATAACCTCATCACTTGAGTCCCATCCTCATCCAGATCCAGAGGTTCCACCAGCCTCCACTGAGGTATCTCGATATCAGTTTGTTTAACGCGCTCCACGTGCTGTGCATGAACACTCTCAGGCACGACAAATTTGTCGATATTGTAGTCTGATGCCCGTCTCCTACCTGTTATAGACACATTGGACAGTATCATTTTTCTTCAAAGTTTTCAGATATGTATAATAGAGGTTCTTATAACATCTTGATATAAAAGAAAGAAACGTAACTTAACTTCTATTACTAGACCTATACATCTACATAATGCTTACACATACGTGTATATACATACGCATGCATATATATTCGTTTAAAATCTTACATATATGTGACCTCGTCTGGCTAGCTGCAGCAGTTTATGGAACCTGGTGGTGGCAACCCTATCTCGTTGTGGTTCACGCATAAGCGCTTCTCTCTGGAGAATCCTCCTCCTCCTCCTCCTCCGAGTTACCCACTTCTGTCATTACACATGCTACAATTTAGCAAATGATACAAAACATAGATTTATGTACATAGATATAGGTCATATCTACCCACACAAAAGACTTTTTAATATTAAACTGGTATGGATGTTACCTGTCACTTTATTCACTAATAGTTTATATCATTCTAAGTTAATAATATTTAGTCTTACCGACTGCATTCACAAAGTCCTCAACATTGTGGTTGTGGGCTGCAGCATCTTTGATTTCCTCCATGTCTATATAATTTTCAGAATCTTTTGTTGCTGCCTCCATGACTCCACGTTCCTCTCGATCCTTCACAAACTGTCTATACTTCTTAGTAGTTACACCGAACTTCGTCACTGAACACTCTTTGTTTGGCAACGAAACCGGGGTTGGGTCTCCTTCCCATTGTTGTAACTGTCAAAGATAGTGTCTCTTGTGCCACATTTGTAGCACATATATACTCCATTAGACAGTTCGTGTGCAGGCCACTGATGTTCAAGATGGTTTTGAACTACATATTGCCAAGGATATGGACATCTTCTCGGTCTTTGATTTCCCATGACTACACTGCAGTTATAGATGAAACTTGGTTAATAAGATGTAGGAGAAATACTATTAATAAAGACTTAAAATATGAATTCAATCTAGTATTGATCTTATCGTTAAGTTTTATTATTTAAATAATATAATAATAATAATGAGTGTATATATACTCACTCATATGTGTTTATATAGAAAAAGATTATGTGCTTAAAAACAAAATCTAGATTATCCAAGCACATGCATTATCAACCAATTCGTTGTGGATAACAGAATTAAACATTAAAATACATACCCACGATCAATCTCATCACTATTTCAATATGAATCAATTCAAACTAGTTTAACGAAAATACACTTACAGCTCACTTAGATTACTGTGTTTTCTAAAATGTATATATATTCAAAACTACTATTCAATATTAAATGAGGTGTACAAAATGATTGAGTCCAACATAAAATTAACAATATTCACTAACAAAATTGTATGAAATTACCTCCTGACTTTCTTTGACCAATAGTCAACCCTAGGGCAACTCTCATTTTATAAATGCAGTGCAATCCACGTGCCAACGTGAAATCCACGTGTGTCACGTGGAATCCACGCATGCCAACGTTTTTTAATTTTAAGTATTAATTTATTATTTTGATATTGATTGTGGATTTGATGGCAAGGAATCCACGCATGAAATCCACACGTGGATTCCATGCCAACGTGGAATCCACAATCAATAAATTAATAAATATATAAAATTAAAAAACGTTGGCACGGAATCCACACGTGTAAAATTCCAATCCACGTTGGTCCACACGTTGGAATCCACGCATGCCAACGTGAAATTCACACGTGCCAACTAACATTATTTTATAATTATTTTAATTTAATTTTCTTTGAAATTTAAAAAGAGATTGTATTTTGCTTTTTAAACCATATGTATAGTTTAATTCTAAATATTATATCTATAAAATACATTGTTGATTTTTAAGTTAAATTTATGACTTTATAAATTTAAATATTTTAATTTAAAATTTAAAATCCACATTAGGATTTTCATTTTCAAATATAAAATCCCACTGCAGATTTAAATATTAAAATTAAAAATATTAAAACATATAAACTTATAAATTAAAATAAATTTAATTTTTTTATAATGTGGTGATAAATTCACTAATTTTTTTGGTTATTGTTGCTTTTTCTTTTCTAATCTGTTTTGTGATATAGTATTTTCTGTATAAATCTCCAAGGCACATTTAAGCTGTAAAATATATAACTTTTTAAAAGTATATTAATACTTATTTTAACTTTATAAAATTCATCACATTAAGAATCTACATCCAACTTGACGGCTTTCTATGTTATAATAATCACTCCATGCAACTATTAATTAGAGTTAATTAATAAAATGAACAAAATAAACATACGTCACCTGCTCCTCTGTTTTATGTTTTATACTCGTTTAATAAATATAAATTCAAAATATACGTATGCAGTGAGAGAAGTATGCAGTCTTTGATTTTAACTTTGAGATGACATTTTCTATTAACAGTTGTTATGAATATTAATTTTATTCAGTTATTTATATAAAACATTGCAGACAATTCGAAAAAATATTTTATTATATAGGAAATTACTTAAAAAAAAAAGTTTTAGGGTTTATGTAAAACAGAGGATTAGGGTTCCATGTTCTTGTGATGGCAGATGTTGAGGAACGTGCTACGGGACCAGATACGAGTAGTTGACTGCTGCTGTATTGCTGCATTCTTTGGTACGAGTCTCTCTCTATCACACACACGCAACACACACATTCTCATTGTCTAATGCAAAACAGTACGCACCCAACACGCCCTGTGCGAGCCGAAGAAGGAAGATATAGATCTAATTGGGCTCGAGAATGGCCGACAAATCGATGTGATCAAAGAATGCTGCGTCACTGGAGACCTCACACAGGCAAGGAAGCTCCACTCTTACATACTCCAAGCAGGTATTAAGAACAACAAGATTTTTCAAAGTATCTCATCAGAATGTATGCTGTGGAAGCATTGAAGACTCTCTGAGGACGTTTGATGAGCTAGAGAATCCAGAGAATGTATCTTGGACAGAACTCATCTCAGCATATGCCCGAACTGGGCATACCCAACAAGCCTTCGTAGTCTTCAGGAGAATGCACCTGGTCGGAACCCGACCAGACAGGTTCATCTTTCTTGCTATACTCTCGGTATGTCAGGACCACACTCACCTCAACGACGGATGTTCATACATGCACTGGTTTGTGAATCCGGTTATAGGCAGACACTGTCGTGGCTACTGCAGTACTCGCAATGTACGGTCGTTGTGGGAGTCCAGAGACCAGCAAGCGAGTGTTTCTCGCACTCAATGAAAGAGACGCTCCTTCATGGAATGCCATGATCAGGATATGCATACAGAATGGGAAACACCATGAAGCAATACAGCTATTCAACCAAATGCAGGACCGGAGTTATTCCCGACACAGTCGACTTTGCCACGATCCTCGAGGCCTGTAAGACGGCCTCTGAAGTAGAGTCTGTTCATGCTGAAGTCGTGAAGAGAGACCTTGAGAGTCACCCTGTGGTGGTTGCTGCCCTGGTCTCTGCATACGGAACCTCTGGTGATCTCCAAGTAGCTGAGCAGCTTGTGTACACGGTACACCCCGCGGATCCCATATGTTGGACCAAGCTGATATCTGCATATACCCAGCATGGGTACTACAAGGAAGCCTTGCAAGCCTTTCACGAAATGCAGCACAGGAAGCTCAGACCGAATTCTACCACCTTTGCTGCGGTTCTTGACTCATGTGCCGGCTTGGGAGCGCTCGTTGAGGGCAGGTTATTGCATAAGCAGATACTGGAGATCGACAACACAGGGCTCTCACTTCTCTTGCACGTCCTCTCATCAACATGTATGCCATGTGTGGGCAGACCTTCAGGAAGGATTATTCATCTTTAGTGAATGTGTAAAGAGGACCTCGGCTTGTGGAACACGTTGATCAATGCATTCTCCATATATAGAGACGGTTGTCTGTTCTTAAGCTCTTCCGTCTCATGCAGCAGGATGGTGTTCACCCAGATCAATCTACGTTCAACAGTGTTTTGTCAGTCTGCTGCTACCTCGGACTCGTCGAACCCGGGTATGGATTCTTCACATTGATGTCGAGGGACCACGTGCTGCTTCCCACCCTGAAGAACTATTGGTCATGGTCGAGCTTCTGGGACGAGGAGGCGACCTGGACGAGGCTGTAAAGCTTATAAACAGAACTCCATATGCATCCAGTCCGATTCTGTGGGCGGCTTTCTTGAATGCCTGCAGAAACTGGGGCGATGTACATCGAGGGAAGCTTGCTGCAGTCCGCTTGTTCAAGCTGGATGAAATGAATTCCGCTGTGTACGTGGTGATATCCAGAATATACTCGCGGGAAGGAGAACAGATGTCTGTGAGAAGATGTACAAGTTGATGGAGTCTAGAGGTGTTAAGAAACTGGAGCCTGCCAGGAGCTGGACAGAGATAAACGCTTTATGCAGGAGTTTGTGACTGGAGACACTTCACATCCTCAGGCTGAGAGGTGCGCAGGGCACTTGAGAAGCTCGAGGTTGTGGTAGACAGTGCACCACGGGTAGATACCTCGAGCCTGGTGATGCACGATGTCGAAGAGGAGGACGAGGGATCATTGTGGGTACATAGTGAGAGGATGGCTGTTGTTTTCGGACTCATGAATACAACCAGTAATGAAACAATCCTTGTGTTCAGAACAGAAGAGTGTGGGGGATTGCACAGTGCCATTGCTGTGCTTTCCAAGCTCTCAAAGAGAAAGATTATTGTCCGAGATACCTCAAGGTTCCATAAGTTTGAAGATGGTTCGTGTTCTTGTGGAAACTACTGGTGATTCACATTTTTGAGGCTCTTCAGGTTAAAGAAGATTTCTCAGAGGTACTGTGTTGTATACACACACACATGGAACGCACCATTATTACACCCCTATATAGTAAGGTAGCCGACGCTACATTATGCTGTAAATGCTTAGGAGCCTGTCTAAGCAGCTTAGTGGACTCCAGAAACAAGTTAAAGCTCTAGAACACAAGTGTGCGAGTTTAGATACATACACGTATGAGAAGCTCTTACAGACGTGTGGAAGCCTGGGGCACTTGAGGAAGGCAAGAGGGTACACGAGCACATTGCTCGATGGGGATTCGGAGAGCACAGATTGTTCCTGGAGAATCATCTTCTCAACATGTATGCCAAGTGTGGAAGCCTGGACAATACACAGAAGCTGTTCTCTTCAATCAGGTACCCGAATGTTGTGTCCTGGAATGCAGTCATTGGAGGCTATGCGCAGAGTGGGCATCCCAGAGAAGCACTAGGGTATACCAGAGAATGCAGCTCGAAGGAACAAAGCCGAGCAGGGTCACGTTCACAAATGTATTGTCAGCTTGCAGTTGCCTAGAAGACATCGCGCTGGTACACTCTTGTATTCTAGAAGTTCAACCTGGAAACGTGCTTCTGGAGAACAGCCTTGTGAATACGTATGGCAAGTTCAGGGAGTTACAAGCTGCGAAGTCCGTATTCGACGAGATGCAGGAGAGGACTGTTGTGTCGTGGAACTCGATGATTGCAGCATATGCCGAGTGCGGGTGTCTCCGGGAGGCTTTCCACACTTTCAAGCACATGGAGCTGGAAGGCGTTCATCCATGCATAATCACTTTCCTGGCCTCCTGAGCGCCTGTCATCTCTCACAGAGATAAGATTCGTCCATGCTCGTATCACACATTCAGGCTTGGAGTCGGAGGTCTCCTGGGCACCTGTTTAATAACCACATATGGTAAATGCGGCAGCCTCGAGTGTGCACGGAGAGTTTTTGAAATTACGGATAGGACGAATATTGTGACATGGAATGCGATGTTCACTGCCTATGCACAGTCTGAAGCACCGGAAGCTCTTCATTTGCTGGAGCACATGCTTCTGGAAGGACTTAGGCCTGTAAACGTGACGCTCATTGGAGCTCTAAATGCATCTTCCAGTCCAGAAAACACCACTCTTGTCCAGATGCTCGCTTCAGAGACAGGCCTTGACTCGAACTCCGAAGTATCACTTGCACTCGGCAACAGGTACATGAGAGCTGGGAAAGTAGCAGAAGCACAGGTTGCGCTAAGAAGAAGCAAGCACAGCAACCTGGATGTAGTCTCATGGACCTCTATAATGACGAGTTGCATGCAGAATGGACAGGAGAGAAGGCACTGTATTACTTCAGAATGATGCAGTCACAAGGGGTTCCTCCAAATAACTTCACAGTGGCCGTGGCATTAGAAGCCTGTGCAAAGCTCTTTGACTCCGACACGGGTCGGAGAATACACGGGATTGCACTCGAGAACGGGTCTTGCTGGACGAGTTCATAGCCACAGGGCTTGTCAACCTCTACGGTAAGTGTGGAAGCTCTTAGAAGCCCAGCATGTGTTTGACGAGCTTGGTTGGTCTACACTCGTCTTGAGCACGGCCTTGATTGCTGCATACTCCCAGAATGGATTCGGGAAGAAGGCCTTAAACCTCTACAGTAAAATGCAGCTCGATGGTGAGCAACCCAATGAGGTAACCTTTGTTACAATACTCTCTGCATGTAGCCATGCTGGGCTGCTTAAGAGGGAACCAGTTACTTCAAATCCATGACAGCTGACCACGGTATAACTGCCTCTCCTCAGCATTACAGGTGCATGGTCGATCTTCGGGCGCCTCGGACACCTATCCGATGCAGAAGAGATTATAAACCGCATGCCATTTCAACCGGCACTGTCGACTGGCTCACTTTGCTCGGTGCCAACCGGAACCACGGTGGTCTCAAGCAAGGAGAGCATGCTATTCAGCAAGTTGTCTCTTGAATCTCAACTCTAAGAGATGGATACTTTCAAAATGATATGGATAGAACCTATAGAGATGTATCGACTGTGATATACAAGTAACTAAGTCCTTACTACTCATTTGCCATCGAGCTTCCTTACAGCATTCACTTGAGCAGCATCCTTGAGGATCGCGTTGATCCCACGGACCCAGAGCTCAGCACTGCTTATTGCAGAAGCTTGAAAGTGCACCTCTCTCCCTGTGTTGTTACCACTCTAAACAGACCTGGTATCGGCATCAGATTTCCTGTTCTTCACAAATGTACTTGTTGGTCCCAGTCCTGCTTCCTGGCATACTACTGTCCGTCTTCTTGTACTTCCCCATGTGAGTAACCCAGACCTCAGCGTACGTACAGACTTTGTATGAGGATTTCCCCTGCCTTGCCTCGTATGCTTCAATAATTGTTCCCCGAAAATTACGAGCTTAATAGCTAGGTGATCCAACAGAACCTCTTCAGCAGCTTTAGATGTTCCTCCCTTAGTTGCAAGTATCAAAGCCGTTTCCCTCTAGCATTAGCGAGATTACAATCCGCTCCAGCATTAAGAAGTGCTCTACACACTTCTGCGTGTCCTTCTCGTGCAGCCAGCATGAGAGGTGTGTATCCTTCCTCGTCTAGTGCGTTTACATCGTATCCGTGCTTTAGAAGCTTGGGTGCCTTCCAAGTTGCCTCTCCATGATGCGAAATGTAGCGGCTTGAAGTCCTCCACTCTCAACAAGTTGTTGAGGATACCTTCAAGTAAGATCTTCTCGAGCTGCTCCGCAAATCCACTGTACTTCGCAATACCTGTCATCATACATTTACATCAGCTCATACGTGTGTATGTACACACACAACACACACATGGACACTACATACCAAGTGCTGTCTCTCCTTTCTTGTTCTTTATGTTGACATCTGCACCGCCATACTAGCTGCGTGAAGATTTCAATGTGACCGCACTGAGCAGCTATCATCAAGGCTGTGTACTCATACTGGTCCTGTGCATTAATGTCGATAACAGGATCTTTCAACAGCCTTGCCACCACCTTGGCATCTCCCGTTTTACTGCAAAATGTAGGGAGAACGCCTGAGGATTACTAGACTGTATAGTGAATCCCGACTGAGGGCCTTCCAGATAACTGCATTAAAGACTGCCAAGTTACCGTTACTTCTGCCACGGTGAGTGCACTGCGACCGTCCTGGTTTATAAACCCTGCATCTGCCCCCGCGAGTAGTAACTCCTCGAAACACTGCTCAGAACGTAGCTTGGCAGCCAGCAGAGACCGGTTTCTCCGTTAACACCCACCACGTTCAAGTCGCATCCATAAGCAATGAGCAGCTTAAGTATGGGGAGAGATCCATACTTAAGCGCCATTAGCAATGGAGGAAACTCTTCCTCGTCCTTGGTATGTAATCCCTCTTCGATATTCGCACCGGCCTTTAGAAGCATCTGTACAGCTTGCAAGTTCCGACACAGAATCGCATGACAGAGGATTGGTCTCCCAAATGGTCGTCATTCGGGGAGAATGCGTTCAGTAGCAATTCAAGTATAGTCCCTGTTGCTTCCCAATACTCCACTGCACACCACAGTTCGTTGTACGGGTTGCTAGCCCTGCACCGACCCGTACTTCTTCGAGTGAACCAGGCTCCCATGACCATGCTCCTAGAGATGCTTTGCATCCGGTTCTTGCTCCTGCCTGAGAAAGCAGTCAATTACGTACTCTCTACATATACTATACGCAGTCACCTCCAGCAAGTATCTGACAACGGGGACTTGCCTCCAATGATAGCTGAGATCAACGGCGTACAGTTTACATTCGCATGTAACGTCGGCTTAGCTGACCGTAACAGCATTCTATGCCAAGAATTGATATTCACTCCACTCTGAAAGCAGATAATAAGAACAAATGTAATTAACCGTATACAGTACCTGAATGAGAGCCTCAACAACGTCAACGAAGCCTCTATTAGAGGCGTGTGTAAGAGCTTGCACAAGTACTTCAGGTCTGATCTCCGACGAGATGAGTTCCGTACCGACTTGACTTGCTGGTAGAGGCACGCTTCAAGCAGAGCATCCTCCAGTGCTGGCGGGAAGCACCGGATCTCTGTAGAATGTTGACAATCTCATGGTGTCCTCCTTGCAGCTGCCGTGGTTGCATCCTCTGTACAGTTTCTCGTTCACATCCGCTCCCGCAAGCTGTTTTACATAGAGGTTGGTTGTTTTGTGGACTCATACAAGACACACACACGCACATGTCCATACACACGGTGTTGACAAATTATAAGAAAGAAACAAAAGTGCGGAGGACTTACGAGGAGCATTTTAGCGATACAGATGTGACTGCATGTGAGGCCGCAAACAGCGCAGTGACGTCCGTCTTGAAAATCTCGTAATCGATCTTGACCTCGTCTGGAGCGTGTTCGTGCTGTATGGAATCTGTGTGCTTCACGCAAAGATTAACTGGCCCCTTGTAGTTGACATCCACGACCTGATCCGCCAGTGCCTCGGACACCGCCAAGACGTCCCGGCTAAGGCGCTGTCTATCAGCCTCTGCGATACGGCTTGCTCCTGTGAGATGTCCTGGACTGTTTCTACCTTCATAGCGGATTGATTCGGGACTTCTTTCAGCCTACATTCACTCCTGGTGCTTCCCAGGAAGAAACTCATCAGAAATCAATAGAAACCCACACAGACTTACTGCAGAAGACCTGCTCGTGAGATTTCTTGCTCAGGATCCACAATTTCTATACACAAGTACCTCATCTCAGCGACATTCTTCCTTCTTCACAGAGAGATCTCAACATTTGAGGAAGGAAATACGCGGTGTGTGTAGAGAGCGCGCCGGTGACCGTCCATCCATTGCAGCCAGTAAGCATTTAAATACACACGCAGAGAAAACAGGACCCTACTTTCCTCCATACAAAAACACACACGCATATTAAACAATTACACTGTGTCTGCATGCAGGCGTTACACAAGGGATACTCCGTCAGCCTAACCCGTACACTTAACGCAACCGTTCCCGTTTTCCGTTTTACATCCCGGGAATTTCCGTTGGAATATTCCCGAAATTGTTTCAAACTTACAGACAGGGATTGACCCCGCAGAATGATTGAAAAATGCCGCTTGCCAAACCCCAGATTGATTTGTTGTCTCTTCAATAAATCCCTGTTACACCTAAAAGGTCCCCACAACAACAACCGTTTGGAATCAATCACTTCATGGTCGAAAGAGGGTTTTACGTAGGAAGATGAATCGATGCTAGCTTAAAACAAGGCACGTGTATCAGCTTTGTTGGCTGTCTTGAAGGCATGCAGCAGCTCGAGGGAGCTCGAGACAGGGCGGAGGATACACCAGGCTGTGCTCGACAGCGGATACGAGAACAACATGTACATTGCAAGCAGCCTGGTATATATGTATGGAAATGCGGTAGCATGTTCGATGCCCACCGTGTATTCGACAGCATGCTGTGTCACGACTTGGTGTCGTGGAGCGCCCTCGTTCTGGGATACGCCGAGAACGGACAAGAGCTGCTTGCATTGGACATATTTGCTTCCTGAGGCTGCGTCCAAATGGTCGAGTCTTTGTATCTGCAGTGAAAGCTTGCAGAAACCTTGCTGCAAAACACAGACTGATGGCACTGGAGAGAGGCATGGCTGTTCACTCCATGTGTGTGTCGTCTGAGATCGACATCTTTGTTACCAACGCACTGGTGGTATGTACGCCAAGTGTGGGAGCCTCGTGGATGCTAGACACGTGCTCGATACGTCTCCACGTCATAATGTGGTTACGTGGACGTCTATGTTGCTTGGATACGTGGAAAACGACGAAGAGTACATGGCCTTGGAGCTCTTCTCGGAGATTCAGTCTCTTGGTGTCTCTCCAGATGCCTTGACTTTCTATGCAGCCGTAAATGCGTGCACGGGTCTAGCTATGAAAGAAACAGGCCACCAGTCAATGGTGCGCTTGTGAAACAGACGTCACTGAGAAGGGGATGTCAATCCACTCACTGGCTGCCAGCTACGGACACGACACGGACCGTCTTATCTCAAACAGTCTTGTGGATATGTATGCAAAATGCGGCAGCATGTTCCACGCACGACCGTGTTCGATCGTATTCTACACAAGGACGTAGTCTCGTATACCTCTCTAATGAACGGGTACGCCAGGAATGGTCGAGGAGGTAATGCTCTTGATATCTTTACACACATGCATGCACACTGTGTGCCGAACACGCTCACGTACGTGGCCGCGCTGGGAGCCTGTGGGACGCTGGCAGCTCTGGAAGCGGCGAGGGCAATCCATGCACGGTCTAGCATTTGTCTGTGATACTGATGTCGACACGAAAACTTCTACAGAGCTCTCTTGTTGACGTGTATGGGAAGTGTGGGAGCGTGTGCAATGCACGTATGGTGTTCGACTTGTATATGGACCACGACTCTGTGACGTGGAGTACGCTCATGTCGGGGTACGCCCGCCAGGGGTGGCTGACGAAGTGATGAGTCTTTTCCATAGAATGCAGGAGGAAGGGATAGAACCTGATGGCATTGCCTTTCTGAGTGTCCTCATTGTGTGCAGCCATGTAGGATTCGTTGAGTATGGAAGTAAGCTGTTCGACACAATGTGTAGAATCCATAACATAGTCCCGTCTGTCGAGCATTACCACTGCATGATTGATATGTACGGTAGAGCCAACCAAATGCAGAACGCAGTAGAAATGGCGAGCAGCATGGCCGGAAGGCAAAACACCGTGACGTGGTTGACGGTGTTGGCTGCCTGCAGGAAATGGAAGGACGTGGTCACTGGGAGACTGGCTTTGGTGCGTAATGAAGATGGATGAAACTAATGTGACAGCGTATAGTTTGATGTCTGCTCTATATGGAAGTCTATGTATGTGGGAGGAGCATGAGAGACTGGAACAAAGAAGGAATACAAAGTCATCTTAAAGACTCATTTACTATGTTGTAATATATCATATAGATGAAATTAGGTAATGTCGTTGCTATAATTCAACTACTCATTGTGATCTACTATATATACATACTATATATGATATGCAGTTGAGCTACCGACGTTGATGTGTTAATAATGGAAAGGTGTATATATAGTTATTTATTTATTTATGACCTTTCCGCACATCTCATCGCAATCAATACTAATACGTAGATGAATGTTCATTGATGTGTGCCAGTGTGTGCGTTGTATAGTATACCTCTTTTAGAAGTGTGACCATGATATAAACACTTTGTACACCAGGACTTCACAGTACTATGTAGGATATGTAGGGTTATATTCTAGTCATATATATAACCCACGCACAACCACGCCATGCTCCTGTCCACGTGTACATTGTGTGTACAAAACCAGCAGTCATAAATTGTTGATGTGATTAAAGAACATGGATTTTATTTTCTAAATTTTTTCTATACATTTTCAAATATAAATCACATTATGATATAAGCAATTAAAAGTAAAAAGCATAAAATTTACTAACTTGCATGAAGTTAAGTATAATATCTTTAGTATTGCCTTACTTTTAATTTTATCCTAATTTCTTCTTGTTTATTAATGTTTATTTTCTTTATGTTAATCTCCTTCCAACAATATTATTTATTAATCATCAATATTATATTCATTATCCACTAAAGCATATTTATCTACAATATATGAACATTTATGTATAAACCTCGTAAAAAAGATGATTTTAAATACACGAATAAAGAGGGTGTCCAATTTATTGAAGTGACATAAATAGAACTTCATAAATAATATGTTGTGATAAAACAAAAATAAAGAATAGTAATACATTTAAATAACTATTTACAGTATAAAATATTTTTGATATGTATATTTACATATGAACAATAAAATATAAAATATCTTAAAACAAACTTGTATTTAATCATTTATTACCCTTGCCATTATATACACTGTAGTCTTTAGTTTCTGCATGGTATTTAATTGCAAAGCACTTGCCTTATCACTATATTAAAAGAAAAAACCTAAACCGCCACCAACCATCCAAATTAATAAAAGCTAAGGACTTCCAAAGCCAAATCCCACGAGATCATACCCATGTCCACGTGCCCATCCGTTAGGCTTGTCTTAAGAGTCTTTAGGTTCCAAACATCCTTCCTCACATCGTACAAAATCATACGCATTGCAACACGATTGTTCATGTGTCTCCCATCAAAAATCTAAAACACAAATGCAAATATATAATTTACTCAAATTTAACAAATCACATAAAATTTACCTGTATGAAGTCCCCATGTTTACAACAGTTCACAAATGATGTCCAATTGGCCTTACTTGGCCCAAATGTTTTAAGCCACATATCTATCCGTGTCTCACTTATAAAACGCATCCCTTGAATGCGGATCAACCATATTCCGAGTACTGTCGCATTGTTCCTCGTAGTACCCAACCATATAAAGCATCCCCCCCAATTCACCAGTTGCAACCACCTGTGCGTGCTTGGGTTCTGCAGCAAAACTTCCCACTCTCTACTACCATTTGCGCACTATAACATGCAAATACCTCTGTACAACATAACTTGATCTCTTGGGAGTCACATACGTTTTACCATCTTCTGCAACAACTGCGGCCCACCACCCATCGTAAAGGTCTATTCCCATACAAGTGCGCAATCCCACGGGATGCTTCGTCCAATTCAATGCTCTAGAGTCGTAAACCAGAACTGAAGTCCTCGAAGCCATGTAGATGCGTGAATGGACTGCGACCATAACTTGGTAATGACCATTACCGACGTCTGAAATCGTGGCAAACTCATAACATATATACCCCTCGATATAACCGTTGGTGGTAAAGGAGGCAGCTCCTTCCAATTGTTTGTGATGGGATTCCCCACTACAAATGGCTGTATCATGCATGCATCAACCAAGGGACAACCACTTAAAAGGATAAGACCTGACTTTGAAAGACCATACATTCCTACACGCCAAGCAGCCAATTCGGAACCACTTGGCTAAAGAGCCACTGTATATAACTAATTGATTATCGCCACTTGGAGCAACACGGATTGGGCCCTTATGGGTATTCTTCCAAGATCCGAGTTCCGCAGAGAGAGCCATGACACACACGCTCGTGTCACGATATGTGCTCCTAAAACTATCTGAGTTAATCGAATCCTTCCATTCCTTGCATACAGACCGGGCACGTAGCAAACTTGGAAAAGGAAGCTTGAACAAGATAACACATTGAATGTCAATTGGTAGATATGAAAGAGATGGTGAAGGTTGTAAAATGACTCTTGCTCTCTTCTTAACCCTCTCACCCTCCATTGTTTGTTCAAATCTGCCATCAAAATGAAACGATTAAGATAAAAAGAATTTATATCTAGACATGAGGGTTACACACAATTTATGTGGAAGACTAAATATGAAAGTGTAAAAATATCAGGACAAAATGTATTCTAAAGCCATAAGACATAACAATGGTCACGAGATGGATTTAGATAGTACGTACAATGGTAGCGTTATATGTAAACTATGTGCTATAACACACAATTTTATAAGATAGAAATTCATAATTAAATAATATGAATTATTAGATTTATAAGTAGAGGACATCACATACAAATGGGTAAGGGCATCCAGTCTCCACAATATACACATCAAAGTATACCCCTAAAAACTTTCTTTTATGTGGTCATTAATAAAATTCTTGTAAATTGTAATACACTAGAATACATAAGCAGAGCATGCAGAATTGAACTGTTTAAAATTCAAATTAATTAATTATATGATATCACCAAGTGTATAATTTGTAAGGATTAATTCAATATATACAGCTTCTCCTAACTATACAGATACTTTAACACAACAAATACTGATTCTCACTACGAGTACAATTGAATATTTATCATAAGGATATTACTAAAACAAATCAGAGCAATCTTATATTAAGAAATAAAAGTCTTTATGTTATATATAGACAACACTACCTAGAATCAAATTCTATACACATGCGTCACAATTTAAAACTAATTTTAAGAAGGGAAAATATTTATATATTTGTGTTTTATATCTTATGAATGAACGAAACTACCAAGGGTGGATTCATGTATCTTTATAAGAATCGGAATTCCATAAATATTACTAAGAACATACCTCTTAGCCAGGACTTCACAGTACTATGTAGGATATGTAGGGTTATATTCTAGTCATATATATTGAGGATACCCACGCACAACCACGCGATGCTCCTGTCCACGTGCACATTATGCGTGCGTGTGTGCATTAAGTATATTCCTTTGTACAAAACTGGTCAATGTTGAGTATTGTGATACAAAGCCACAAAAATTTGGGTTAGTAAAAATACATGGGCATGTCTACACAAGTTAGGTACTCTGGTTATCTTTGTTATATTGAACAACAGCCACAAACCCTAGAGTAAGTACACCATGCAAATCAAAAGGACAAATTGGTGCTCCACATGTCGAGCTAGATGTAACTTGGACTAATAGCTTGGCATTTGTCTCTACTTGTGTGGGACAAATTTTATATTTGTATATCAATGTCAAGCCAATGAATTACAGACTATCATTTGAGATAGATTTTATGGCAGAACAAATATTCATCTACTGTAACTAATAAAATATTGCATGTTCAAGAACACGATTGAGCAATAACTGATAGTCAAAAGTCTGACATTAACAAATATATGTTGATGTAACAAAATATATGTAGTGTATGTACAAGCCCATACAAGCAAGACGTCAGAAAGAATATAGGTTGGCCATGCACAATGACACATGTCACCACATATATAATGCCATTGGAAGCTAGGGCAAACTAGATCTATGGTCTTTGTTTAAGGTTTTTCTGTAAGTCTCCACAATTTCTTGCTGAATTCTTCTTTGTTGTTGAATCTGATAGATTAAAGCTTCTTCCATCAAGAAATACAAACCATTGTTATTCCTCAAATCCCAATCATGTAGCTAGTTATCTTTTTTTTTTTTTTCCAAGTCTTTATTAGATCTCTCTCTCAATAGTTTTCTCTCACATAAGTCAGCATTTCTCTGCACATTTGACTCTCTTTCCTCCACTAATTAACACTCTTCCACTCACATGCATGCATGCACACACACATGCAGATCTCTCTCTTCTCCAAGTGACATCTCTTGCTCTTTTTGTCTATCTCATATGTACAAACACACACATCTCTCTTGTAGGCATAGATCTCCATCTATCTAACACATGTGGACATATGCACATCTCTCTGAAACACTAGTTCTCTCTCTCTCTTTTTCCTAATATATGAAACTGGAAACCTCAGTGCTAAGGTCTCCACAATTACATTCATGAAATATGCTTAAAATACACATGTTTTGTATACCTTGTGCCGAGGTTCATATTACTTAACAAAAATGCAAGGATAACAATCTATGATAGGCTCATATTTTAACTACACTTTCTAGTTTCCCTCGATGTCGAGGATTTATTAAATTGTTCACCCCTTGGTGCCAAGGCTAGACTGTCTCACCCTCATCGCCAATGTTGGAGCATGTCACCCTCCACACCAAGGTTGGAGCGTGTCACCCTTCAAGCTAAGGTTGGAGCATGACACGCTCCAACCTCAGCGTCAATGGTGAGATGGTCCAACCTTGGCATCGAGGGTGGTATTTTCAACCTCAGCACCAAGGCTTTACACATCTATTTTGTTGACTTATTTATTTCAAGTCAAAATGCCTAAAAGACGTGACCAACATGCTACACAAATTATTGTGCCACACCCCCTAGTCCCTCAATACAACAAAGCACTTGGATTGGACCAACAACTTCTTTCAGCAAATTTTGCATGATCACCTTTGTTCAACATGATTAATGGCTTGGAGAGGAAGGGGGGAGAAAATTTGCCACATATCCCATTTATATTATTGGAGAATAAGCAAGTGTGATCGATTGCAAGGAATATGAGCAACTTAATATACTCCTTAAGACAAAATGGCTACATAAGCATGGTGCAAGCTTTCATGGTTATGGTGGGTAGGGAGCTAAACTCCAAAGAAAAGAAAGCTATTGAAGAACATTGTCAAAGTTTTAACCCAAAGGACTAACACGTGGCAACACGTGGCTGCCAAGTGGCTATCCAGCATTAACACCCTATGTGAGCAACGCTAAGTCTTTGAAGACAATCCTAAGAGTTTGACTCAGATGTCTAAATAGGCATGAGACATAGAGTCCTACCTTAAGTCCCCTTGGTGGGGTTAGGGCGTGAGCATGTCTATATCTCCTAGGGCAGGATCTTAAAGTCTACTAAGGTTATCCCAGAGGCCCCTGTTACAAAGCTAAAACATTGTCACTCATCCCTTGAGTAATCATTCTCATTCGGAGTATAATCCCTTTTGAGCAACAAGGATTACCTTGATTCACAATTAACCCCTAAGGGTTCGAGTGTCAAGTCATACCAAGGTTATGGTTGATGGCTAGGTGCTCCTTAGCAATAAGGTGGAGGTCAAGCTAGAGGTCCTAGGAGGAAGACACATGAGGATGATAGGATGTCTTGTGGAGGAGGGCCGGAGGTCCCAGGGGGATAGTCGAAGGTCCCAGGAGGAAGGCCAAAGGTCCGCAGGGGGGCAGTTGGAGGTTCCGAGAGGATGACCAAAGGTCCAAAAGGGGATGGCCAGAGGTTTGTGAAGAGGATGACCATGGGCATTATGATCCCTGGTTATGGTAGTGACAATTGTAGGTCATCACAAGGAAGGACGATATAGGTGGTTATCATAAGTGTCAAAGTTTTACCTGGTGCCACAAAGGCAGCTTGTCAAATGCCAACCTTGAAATCCCCTCTCTAGAAACCCCACAAAATTTGGTAAAGTAATCCATATTAAGAACCCATCCCCTAGGAACTTAAACCCCAGTTGACTAAGTCCATGAACGAGGCTCACCTTGTGAATTAGGATACACAAACCAACCGAGCTACATGTATCGTTTCTAGTTAGCATGGTTGAGGTGGTCGGAGCAAGTCCTCAACCACTAGTTCTGCAGAACGTGAACTCAGGTAACACCTTTGAGCTTGCGAGTAGGTTTTCGAACCAAGGAATTTGACTAACTCCTTGGAAGTGATGGTCACAAAGGCAAAATCCTACTAATGATAAGGGTAGGTTGATCCAAAGGTGGGATGTACCCCTGTCGTATGGAAGTTAGGGCAGCACAATAGAGGGTTGCGCCTTGATAACATAAGCTTTAACTTGTACCAGTAGGAGGTTAACGAGCTCTTTTTTGAACTAAGAAGTCTCACTACACATACTCTACCTTATTTATGTGATGGAGCCCCCCCCTATTTTCCTAAATGAGTAAGTGTGCTGCATGGAAATGCCAACCCTTAATGAAAATGAGATGCCTAACCTAACCCCTGGGGGGGGGGGGTAAACAGCAACCCTAGGGTTAGTGGTTGACAGTGGTTTGACCATCGTCAAACCACTAGCCGGCGCAAATGAGCAATGGGATGGAGCGACCAAGCGGTGAAGGTACAACAAGTACAGATCAATGACGACAGCTATCATGTAGCACTTAACTCAGACGTAGATCTGATCATCCTGACAACTACCAAGGCACTCGAGGATAGCGGTGCATAAATGCTACATGCAGGACCTTGTCACAAGGCGCCAGTAGGAGAGTGGCACATGTACCTAGGGTCTAGCACTGGCTGACCCACTAGTGGGTCGGGATCTTCTAGTCCATCTTCTTCTTTGTAACTTGCTCCACCTTCTTTGGGGCCACACTGTATCTGGACAAGTAATATATATATATGTCTTTAGATTCCTTCTGTTTACCACATGTCCCTTTTACCCTTCTCTCGTCCCACTCCTAGTTTAAAGAGTTACCACCAAGGAGGCCATAACACTGGACATAAGGGAACTCCTACTCACCTATACATAGACCCTTGCAGCGTCCGAGTAGAGGCCATCACAGCATCTTCTAGTGCTCCCGTGGTAAGTCCAACTCATTGATGCGGACCACCGAGACTGGATGCTACCAATAGTGTCCTAGCAACCACTGAGGCTTTATAAGTTACCTCACATCTAGCTTGCGGAGTCCCGATGACCATTTGTGGCAACCACGGAGGAATAGTATGTATACACTGATGGAGTTTACTGTAGCAAGCAAAGTTGCGGCCCGAAGGAGAGATCAAAGAACTGGGATTAACTAGTTTGAACAACTAGAGATCAACGAGTACCAGCTGGCCAGAAGGATGCTTTGAGCTAGCCGAGAGAGGTTAATGGAGGGTAGAGAGGTACCCTGGTTGCCACAATCGGCCCTTGCCTCGCCTATTTGAGGAAACAATGCAAACACTACATGGCCAAACCTTCGAGAAGCGGTAAACTTGGCACAGCAACATTAGAGGCAATCACGAGCTACAGACGATAAAGAAAGGTATGAAGAACCCACAGCACGTTCGAATGTCATTCCAAGTGGAGGAGCATGTGGAAATGAGCAGCACCTATACGGGCGACCCCGCCTAACAATAACCTACAATGCAAAGTGGGACAGATGGTAGGATGATGGAAGCCCCCCACCCCCTCTTGACATAGGTGAAAGTGATGGCTATAATGAGCCCCCATACCAAAGAGCCGAACTCGTGTTTGACGAGTACCCTTAAGGGAGGAGACCCCGTGTAGGAGAACCATAAGAGAGGGAAGGCATGTGCTGAAGGTAGGAATCTCAAGGCGGCAAAATTAGTGTGGATAGCAATAGGGACGAGAGCTGGTCTAGTGTGGCCAATACTATGAGGGACGTAAGGTAGGAAACCCAGGGTCATTGTCACCCACTAGGGTAAGGTGGGAGGACCGTGGATGCCCAAAAAGAGGAGAGGAAGAGCCTCATACGGAAGGCCCCCAAAGGAGGGGCACCGATTACTGACAAAACAACCTCTGCACCAAGAGTTCAGTTGATCGGACAATGCAGTAGGCCAGGGTGGGTACCAGGATGAGAGCCCAAGGCTCCAGAAGGCTGGGTTACACATGGGATGATCACATGTGCGAAGGCAACTAGATGTCGATGAGTTGATGGATTGGGAAGAGGTACTAGTAAGGGGGGCCACAAAGTGGTCACTCTAGGCAAGGGATGAGGGGATTTTAAGGGGTGAGGAAATCCACCCGAGCGAGCAAGACCATATCAACCCCGCAAGGGCACATGACAGAGTTGCAACCACCATGAGATGAGGGGACACCGTCTAAGGGTGAGGAGAATCCTCCCAGACAACCACAACCATTCTGACACCACGAGGGGATTCCTCAGGGTTGCACGGTCCTACCAAGCCACTTGCTAAATGAGGGAATATCGTCTAGTCAAGGTATGTCACACCACTAGCCGTCAGGTTGGTCTGAAAGACAACCGAGAGGAGCCCATCCTCGTCACCCACCCTCAACTAGAGGGCAGGGGTACAAGGGAGGAGAAAGGTACCCACATGATATCGAGATGTGGACTACAGCATGTGTAAAGTGGAGGGTCTAGATCAAAGCACCTCCCAGGCTTAATGGGACACCATGCAAATCGATTTGGTGACCTTACTAGTCCACGCACTCAATTGGATGCAAGAGAGCATAATAACAATGCCCTTATTTGCATTTCAAAGATTGAAGGGTGAAGACGCAAACCAACATGTACACAAGTTTGAGCAGGTATGCGAGTTGAGGAGCGTAAGCGACAACCACAAGAAGCTGGGTGCATTCGCATGCACTCTAGATAAAAAGGCACACGCATGGTGGATGCGATTCCACGAGGCAAACGAGGGAACTTGTTGAGAACCGCATGGATGGCGTTTTTGAATACCTTCTGGGAGGAAAAGAGCAAGGAAGAGGTAATCCAGCTAACTAGCTTGAAGCAGAAAGCGGAAAAGTCAATCGATGAATACACAATCTGCATGTTGGGGTACATCGCCCAGCTAAGGGATGCCCCAGTTGACCTGATTATGAAAATGTGGTACCAAAAGGGATTGTGGCTTGAGATCTGCAAGTGGATTGGGTTAGACAACGACCGGACGTTTGACAAGTTACTCCAGTACGCAAAGAAGGCTGAGAAGCGAGAAGCCGAGAGACGCAAGGAGGAGAAGATGCAGGACAAATCAAACTTTGAGGAGGCAAATGACACCACCATAGACAAGAAAAACCTCTTAGACGTCCCAAAGCCTGCCAAAAAGGAGAGACAATCAGGAGCCAAAGGGCACATATAGTTACAACGAGGGGGAAACCCATCAAGCAGCAGCATGGAAGGAAGACTTAACCGCAACACTAGCTCAACTAGGATATTACCACATGTGGGGACAAGCATTGTAGGGTATATAACATCTGTAGTCCCACAACATAGATGATTGCTATTAACTAGTCGAACTTCAGAATAATAGGCTACCACAGGCAACTGCATTGATGATGGAACAAAAGGCAGAGGGGGACACAAATAGCCAGAGGAATTATGGGCGTAGAATGGGAGGGAACAACCAACCTCGCAGGAGGTCACGGTTAGGAGACCAGAGTCATAGGTTCGGTGACCTAGGTATGACGATAGGGAGAGGCGGACGGAACGTAGGAGATGATGTGCGTGCTATGCAGTGGCTATCGCACGCTCTATTAGTGATCATTAATCAAACCCATGCTGGAAGCACAGCACTTGGCATCCAAGGGGGTGGGCAGCCCTCGCCGGCTCGACACCAATCCCCACACCACATGCAAAACCAAGTAATAGTAGTATACCAGGTCAGGATGACGAGATGAACACAACACTGTAGGACCCCCTATGGAAGAAACAAGTCGGTGCATGTGTGTATAACTAGGGGAACATGAAGGCACCATGAGAAGAAACGGGTAGCAAAACCCTCAGTGTTGAGGCAGTGGGTGAGGAAGCAAACCGATGTACTAACCACTCCAGGACTGGCAAAGCCGAGGATTGAGGGAAACAACAAGGAGGCGGGAACACCTCACCTTCAACTTAGGAGAGGCCAAGGCCTTACGAGGCAAGAAGCACCACTTATTCTAGCCGTGTTATGTGGGGCTCGGCCACAAGGATCAGCTAGGCCCTGGCCAAGAGGCACTGCAACCATAGTGGATTTCGTGGACGACGTGCCAACCATTTTGGTTCAAATGGCGGGTCACACAATTAGCAAGGTGATTATAGATGGAGGATCAGCAGTGGACATTATGTCAACGAAAGTCCATCATGATCTGAGTATGCCAGCTTCAAAGCCTACTCCTTTCCAGGTAGCATGACAAATCAAGCTAAGCTAACAACCAAGGGCATCCTAAGGGTAGTGGAAGTTGAGATCCAGGTTGTCAAATTTTGGATAAACATCGTCATCCTCAACATGAACATCGGGGGGGATTCAACTTGCTTCTTGGGCACACCTAGCTCAAGGGCGTGAAGGTACAGCATGACTAGGAGCACAAGCAAATAAGATTTTGGACCAGAATCCACAAGGCAAGTCTGGCACCAGCGCAACAATTTAGAGTGCTAAAACACTATGCGTCATGCAGGCGTAGAAGATTGAATGACGGCAAAACGGCGGCTTCTTGCACCCATCCACCAAGCTCGGGCCGCATAGGCAGGAGGACCCCACCATGGTAGGCACTGCACGGGCAGACCAAGGGTCATAGGGGAGTGCTCGAAGCCCAAAACAATACAAACACAGTGTGGGAGCTCAAAGACTGGATCACCAACCACCTTTGCAATTTTGAAGGAGCAACCTAGATGCACTATAATCGGACAACAATGCCACCTAAGCAAGCCTGATAGTGGACTAGACTGACAGCTCCATACCAACTGAACCAAGAATATCCACAACCACAATTGATCAAAGATCAGCTATGGAAGTTGCGAAGGGAAGAGCCCCGGTGGGGACATCCCTGATAGAAGTAAGGCGCGAAGTCCTAGGTGTGGGACGTGCAAGACTGGTGGCGAAAGGCCTCGGTGGGAGGGACCAATTGGAAAGGCCCTACAATTAGGACCAAGGTGGGCTCTACCTGTAAGCCATGATCTAGGAACAAGGAAGAGAGCAAGATTCCAAGAACGAGAAAGCTTGACTCAGGAGCAACAGGAACCAGGAACTCAGGAGTCAGGAGTAGGACAAGGAGTAGGACAGGAACTAAAACTCAGGAGTAGGACAAGGCACAGGGAAGGAACCAGGAACTCAGGAGTCATGAGTAGGACAGGATCCAGGAGCAAGACAGGAGCAGGACAGGATCCAAGAGTGAGACAGGAGCAGGACAAGATCCAGGAGCGAGACAAGGAGAGAACTAGAAGTAAGGAGTAAGACAAGAACAAGACAAGACAAGATTGATCGTAGAAAGACTAGTGTTGATAGTAACTGATTGTATAACAATTAGGTCAGAACTTTTATGCTCACAACTCCAAGAGCTAATCTAGGCATGAGTGCTAAAAGTGGTTGCATGCATCTAAAAGTGGCTATATGCATGCAGAGGCTAAAACGAGTCCACATGTCCCTTATCCTTTAGGCATATCTTGTAGCATATCTGTAGAAATATCCTGCAGGCATATCCTGTATCCCATATCTTGTATCCGGAATCCTGCATCCTGTATCGGATTGTGACATCACCTCTTCCCTAAGGACGAATTTCATGAGTCTTGAGACCTGGTTTAGCAGGATAATGCCGATGGAAGGCAGCAACCTTGGAAGAAGCATGGAGTAAGTTGATGCAGGTTCCCAAGTGCGATCAGTACAAATAACCTTTCTAATCCACCAAATATTGAAGTTGGCGGCGATGAAGACGAGATCAAGGATGGCTGCAACTTCATACTCAGGTTCATCGTCAATGACCATAGGAGGGGGAAGAGAAAAAGCATGATCAGGAAGAGAGAAGGATGATGGCTCCAACAAAGAGGTGTAAAACACAGGATGAAATTTCATCGTGGATGGTAACTTGAGTCGGAAAGCTATAGGATTAACCTTCGCCACAATCTTGTAAGGCCCAATCATTGAAAATCCAACTTAGAAGAAGGCATGTTGGTGCAAATATGTCAACGAAGAAGCCACACGAGATCATCAATCTTGTATGCAGGTGCTGGCTGACGTGAGCATCAGTTGTACGTTGTGCCTATTGAAGATGAACCCGAGATCATCCTGTACCTAACAAAGATGCTAAAAATGATCCTATACTGCAGAAGCAGAAGAAGGAGAAGCAGGAGGAACAAAGTCAAAACGTGAATGGTAACCTGTAAGAGCAAAAAATGTGTCTGTCCTGTAAATGCATGAACGGAGTTGTTGTAGGCACTCCGCCATTGGAAGAATTTTCAACCAGTTGTCTTGTTGGTAACTGATGAAGCAGCGAAGATATTGCTCAAGGTTTGAATCATGCGTTCTGATTGCCCATTAGTTTGTGGATGTATCTTGAAGAAAGATTCGCTTTAACTTGTAGACTTCGAAGAAGCTCTCGCCAAAATTTGGACATGAATTGTGGGCCTCGATCAGAAACAATGCTCTTAAGAAGACCATAATGTCGAAACACTTCACAGATCACCAACTCAGTAGTTGTCTAGCCTGTAGTTGTCTTGTTGCAGGGTAAGAAATGAGCCTGTTTGGTGAAACGGTCAACCACCACAAGAACTGCATCGAATCCACAAGGAGGAAGATCCGTGAGGAAATCCATAAAATGGATCTCCAAGGAGCAGAGGGAACATGAAAGGACGAAGAAGACCAGAGGGTGCAAGATGAGGCATCTTCGACCTGTTGCAAGTGTCACAACTCTGTATAAAATTTCCACAAAACCTCGCAACCCAAGCCACTAATAGTTGTGAGTCACCAACTCAACTATCTTGGCCACACCAAAATGTTCTATAGTCGGGGTATTATGACAATCCTGTACCACACGAGTCCTGCAAACACCAACATGAACGTACAGGAGACCTTCCCGGTACAGGAGTCCGTCCTGTATTCAAACAACTTGTAGTCTGTATGGGAACTGGAGAAAGAGGAACTTGCATTGTCAGGACTAATGTGTGAAAACACATTCCTTACCAAGTCATCTGTAGCCAATTGCAAACGGATGTCCTGTAGGAGTGTGGAATCTACTAGAGCCTGATGAACTTATACTGCTGCAAGCCAAAGTTGATTAGGACCCAATAACACTTGCTTTTGACAGTCATATGCAGGATTGCCCGGGGTCGATGCAAGGTAAGAGCCTAGACAATGCATCTGCCTTGCCATTCTGAAAACCAGGCCTGTAGATGATGACGAAATCAAAACGTGATAGGAACTCCACCCACCTAGCCTTCGCCGACTGAGAACTCGAGCCGTTTGAAAATACTCCAGGTTCTTGTGATCGTAAGAACTTGTACAGGATCTGCAGCACCTTCCAGGAAATGCCGCCACTCCTCGAACGAATCCACAATGGCCTTGAGTTCCTTGTCATGAATCTCGTAATTGATCTCGCCAAAAGGAACTTACGAGAGTGAAAAGCTACAGGATGAAGCAACTTGTCTTCTCCAACTTGTGATAGGAGATCCTACTGCAAAATCCGAGGCATCTGCTTCAATGAAGAAGGACGAGAAGGATCAGGATGTGCTAAAATGAGCTGTCGTGAAGCATCCTTGAGTGTTGTGAATGCATTTCCGCCTTGTCGGACCAAGAGAACTCCTGTGCGCTTGGTGAGTTCCTGAGTGGAAGTACACGCTTGGAGAAGTCCTGTATGAACGCCTGTAGAAGTTTGCAAAGCCAAGGAAACATTGTACTCTTACAGACTTGGGCCTCTCCCACTCCACGATGGTCTTCACCTTGTGCATGTCCATGGAAACGCCAGCAGGAGAGACGATGTAGCCCAAGAACTCCACAATCCCTATCGAAAAACACTTCTCCAACTTCGCATACAGGCCATGCTCACGAAGCCTGTAGACTAGTGTACATGCTTGTCATGAGCCGCCTGGTCCTTGGAGAAAATCAAAATGTCATCGAGGTAGATACCACAAACTGGTCCAAGAAGTCACAAAAGATGTCGTTCACCATGTGTTGGAACACGGCTGGGGCATTGGTAATCCGAAAGGCATCACCGTGTACTCGAAGTGTCCATACCTTGTACGAAAGGTCTTCCACTCATCGCCTGGACGAATCCGTACAAGATTGTAAGCCCCTCGTAAGTCGATCTTCGTGAACACCTTTGCTCCTTGCAGCCGATGAGAAGTTCCAGGATCAATGGCAACGGGTACCGATTCCGAATGGTGACTTGATTCAAACCCCTATAGTCCACAACCAAACAAACTCCCATCTTTCTTCTTGACAAAAAGATAGTGCTCCTGCAGGGGACTTTGAGTGACGAATGAAGCGGATGCCAAGTTTCCTCGATGTACTGATGAAGAACCTCCAATTCTGTAGTGATAGTGCATAAATGGTCCGAACGGTGGAGTCTTTCCTTCCACAAGATCAATAGGACAGTCGTAGGACCTGTGAACAGGAAGAACTGCAGCCTTGTGCTTGTCAAAAACGTCCTGAAAGGAGTGATACTTGGATGGTGGAAGAAGGAGGAGAAGAAGAAGGAATAGGAGAAGGAGATTGAAAAACAGGGAGTCAGATACAGGAAAGGTAAAGAGGACGTAGGAGTTACTTGAAAGGCAAAAAGATGAAAAGGAGCAGGATCAGTGGCAAGTTCATGCATGGTACTCGGAGAGGAGAAGGAGGGAGCTGTGATTGAAAAAGAGGAAGGATTGGGGGGTGGAATAGAAAAAGTAATGAAAAGAGGCAGGATTGGGAGAAACATGTGTGGATGTTGACAAGTGTACAGGATTGGAAGAATCCTATACAGAGTGTGGATGCAAGGAGTGAGGAGAGCCTGTGAGTGTGCTGACGAACCAATAGGAGGTGGATCCTGTTGAGGAGGAACCTTCGACACTGATACAGGATTGGAAGAACCCTGTACAGGAATCACGAACTTACAGGAGTGGAAGAGCCTGCGGATGTGCTGAGGAACTGACATGAGGTGAATCCTGTCGAGGAGGAGTCTTCAACACTGATACAGGAACAGGCACGGTCAATCTGTAGCTTGTACTGCCTCAACACTAAGGATGTATCCTGCACACAGGAAGTACAGGATTGATCCTGGTTGCGGAGAGGAAAACGTGAGCGTCCTAGACCTCCATCGATCTGTGATTTGCAACAACGAACCATGGCATGCCCAAAATGATGGGAGTCGACCGAGTCTTGATCAAGTTGAAAAATCGAACATTGAATGCCATGACTGCAAGAGAGAGGTTTGGTAGCATGGGTAACTGTGCAGAAGCAATCAGACGACCATCGGCCACCTCTACAGGAACTGCACGTTCAACTTCACCACCGAAATGCCATGTTGAGTTGCAAAAGTGTCATCCATGAAGCATGCATTTGCACCAGTGTCTAAAAGGGCAAACTCCTTGAGCTCTTGATTATTGAGATGAATGTGTACAGAAACTTGAGTAATGAATGGTATGAGCAGCACCAATGGAGCCTGCACCTATGTTCAACTTCGCAGCTTAGACAAAGTGGACATTGAAGTTTTTCGACTGAACTTCAGCTTCAATTCACGCGTCTTGAACTTTTGGCTTTAATAGGATATTCTGCCACCTTGTGTCTTGCTTCACCACAATACAAGCATAGGTTCTCACTCCAGCGATGTTGCTTCTCAGAGCGAAAGAGAGCCACGCTTGGATTTCTCAACCTCCATAGGAACTACTCCAAAGGTGTGCAGGAACATGTACCATAGCTACAGGATTGTTTGCAGGAATTGTTGACGGGATCTTTCCTAATGACGCTCAAACAAACAATTGTCACGAATGGCTTGTTGCATGATCTCCACTAATGTTTGGACATCCGGTAACGTAAGGAGAAGGTCCTTTCATGTCATCCCTCAACCCAAAATGAAAGTGTTCAATCAATGCAGTCTCATCACGGAATGTTCGTGCAAAGTTGCTGAATTCGGATGCATAAACGGAAGCTAGTCGGGATCCTTGTGT
>PUQB01000435.1:61508-116072 GCA_003024785.1 Selaginella tamariscina
GAAAAATTAACACACCCATACAAAACATATACAATACACACACCCATATTTGTATATTCACTTTGTAGACCTTCTAATAAAATTTTTTCAAAAAGTAAAAGAAAGTTCTTAGATAATAATAACCCAAATGTTCATAAATTTTTAAGCTGATTTTTTACCACCCCAACAATATGATTTTATTAACTTTAACAAAATTATACTTAGCAATTTGTATGGAAACATTCTAAAATTAAAGTCCTCCATATGATGTGGCATCGTGACTTAATTTTAACAAAAGAAAATATGTAATTTTAAAATTAAAAATTGCTAATTTGTTTATACAGAATTAAATTACAATTATAAGGAGGCATGGCAATAAAATATTTAAATAGACAAGCAGAATGTTTCCTTTATTTTTGTTATTTTTGCACACATGGTGCTTATGTCATAAGGCGGTACGTTATCAAAGTATATGCGGCTGTTTCAAAAAATCATAAACCTAATGGAGGTTTATAGTTTGTTGATGGCTGAGAGCCGATTTGAAGAATCAGAACAAGAATTATACAGAATGTTTAAGAAGATGAATCGTGGAATGAAATCAAGCCGCCAGGTTCATATGGTGTATGTGTGTGCGCGTGCGTGTGTGTCACAGTGTTACATATAAATAACACAATAAATCTTTGAATGAAATTAGGCCCCAGAAAGAGAGAGTCTCTATATATTATACATAAAAACACAAACACGTCTATATCTGGTCTTCAAAGTATGTATATGCATTTATGCATGCGTGTGTGTGTGTGATAACATTTCATATAGAATATTAGAACACTCTTACCGCATACACAGTTGTAATATTCATAATGTGGAAGATTTCTGGAAATGAATCTCTCTCTCTCTCTCTCTCCCACACACACACACACACACAACACTTTGTCTGTGTTTATATGTACGTACACACGTGTGTGTGTGTATGTATATATTTATGTATGTATTTTTAAGAACTGCAATGAAGATAGAAAAGGAGCACAAGTTTCCACCAGTGGAGGAGATAGAAACCCACTCGAGGAACATGACAAAGCGAGATCTTCCTGGGAATCTCCTATCTGTAGAAGGTGGAATAAAAGAGAGGCTGAGCAACGATCTGGTCCGTCGATTTCACAAGCAAGTCCCCGAACAAACATGGCACTGGCTCATACAAGCTCTCTGTGCAAACATCCATGTTATGGGAAGAGGAGAGACTTCTCAGGGGAAGCACTGGAGTTCATCGACTCCCTGGGTGAAGGAAACCTCGAGGGTGTGGCTACAATGCCTTAGTTGGAGCCTATGCAACGATTAACGACTTCGACATGGTGCTCCAGACACTGACGAAGATGAAAACATTGCATACAGTCACATTATTCAGGTACAGAAAGAGCCGGTGTGTGAGAGAGAGGAAGGGGGGATGGTGAACAACATTCTGGTTAATATCATTTTAATGTCTCTCTCTCTCTCTCTCTCTCCACAACACACACCAACACACACACACATATGCACACATGACCGGAAATGCATGTGAAACTTATGTACAACACATACCACAGAGAAGCTCTTTACCAACTTCTTGCAGGCTTGTAGATGCAAAGGTACTGAATGACATAGTATATGCTTGGGAGGGACACGGAGGCCGAATGAGGGCCTGAGGAAGATGCGGATACACGGTAGACAATGAGAGCTATGTATCACTGATTCAGGCAGTGGGGAGGACCTCAGAAAGCAGAGCATATTCTTGGGGAGATGAACAGCAGGGGCATACGCCGAACCTGAAAACACTTCTAGCGGGTTATCGAGTTAAACCGGATAGAGAACCTACTGAAGACTTTGAAGGATGGTATAGCAATCGACAAGGTCACTACTGCATACCATGGTACCATGGACAAGGTCACATACTGCATACCATTTACATTATTCGAACCTTTTATTGAAAGAATAATTGAACCATATATTTTCAAATAAGGAGAATAAGAGCAACATTTTGACTTCTAACTTATAACTAATTGAAATCACATACTAAACAAATAATTAATCATGATTTATATAATTATGTATATCTATTAAACAAGCATTTGCATAGTTAATTTGAAACAAGTTTATGAGTTGTACAATATTTAATCTTAAACCAAGTTGTCTAATTTCAAGTTTGACAATATAAAATAAACTAATAATGAGTACTAAGCTACAATGAGTACTTTTGGATTTCAATTTATTTAATATAGACTAAAGTTTATATAAAAGTTTAAATATATCTTGATAAATAATTGTTTTAAGACATTTAATATGAATTTTGATCTTTTAAGTGTTGTAGAAAATTTTAACTATAATATTAATATATCATCAATATTTAAAAAGAACTTGTTCTCATATTAATTTTTTTTTATACTTATACTTTAATTCATACAAGTAATCACATTTCACAACCTCATGCTGCCCTGTATTACTGAGAGAGAACGACCCAGGGAAGCCTCTTAATAGCTGAAGCTACTGGGATTTCCCCGACATCTTTGGGGTATGTATTCAAACTCTTACATGTGTGTACGTGCGTGTGTACTTACAATTCTTGTAGTACATGACTACGAATTTGGTAAGTCAAGGCATGGGAGCCCGTTGTTGATGCAGTCCATGAGTCCGGGATCTTCTCTCTACAGTTTTGGCACGTTGGTTGAGTTTCACATTTACACTTGTTTTACTGAATATCCTTGTATAAACGTATATGTGCATCTCTCTCTCACACACACACATACACATGAATAACTTATGTTTACCTCCAGCATATCAACCCAATGGCACACTTCACTAAAATGGAACGGTTTTTTATCATTTTCAATCAGCAATTTTAGTTGTAAACTGATTTGTCAACGCTAGTCAAATTTAATATAATTATATAATATTATCATAATTAATGAAACATACTGACTGGAGCCTTATTAATTGAACACCGGACCGCTCATAGTTACAATAATAATGTGGGTACAAACTGAGCTTCCACATCCAAGTGGAAGCAAAATTGATAAAATTGAAAACGCTGTTTTCAATACATGCAAATATATACACATTTAATATAATGTATTTATATCTTATATATTAAGAGAATCTTTTGTGTTCTTTAAGATTTTTTATTATGATAATATTAGATCAACATATTCAATTTGTGTAGATATTCTGGACCCCTTATAAGAATTACATGTAGGTATATGTGTTATACCTACATATATATGTCAGGAATCTTCTCTCTCTCTCTCTAGACACACGCGCACACACACCAATATATGTATTCCTTTAGTGTATAAATATTAACATGTATATGTATATATATTCATGCAAAAGTAAGAGTTTATGGTGATGATAAAGTTTACTTATTATATAGTTTAATAAATAGGATAAATCGAGATGCATCATATGATGCATAATTATGCTTATAGCATTTATAAAATCAAATAAGAAAATCTATAAAGCTTTAAAACCAGTGGATAGTTTTTTTAAACATAAATTCCTTTTATTTATTATTATTTTAATTAGTACATGAAGATTCACCACATGTCCGAGTAATTTCCTCTTGCACTTCAAAGCTTCAATGAGGTACTAGCGTGTGTATAATATCTGTCGACACACTATAATAGACAATGGTATATATAATAATATTATTAATAATAAAATGTAAAGCGAATCTTACAAGCATATAAAGCGGAGACTATATGAGAAGATTTGACAAACAAAGAGAGATGCACACACGTGTTATTTTTCTCATTATATGTTCATTGTACACATTTTCTCCCCCAAAAAATGACTGAAAATTTCTTAGTATTCCAAGAATTTCTATACGTAATCTCAAGAGTGACCACTCGTACTTATTTTATACACATGTGAGTACGAGTGACGCTTCATTTTTAAACTTTTTGTTATACGAGATGAATATTGTTATGAATGATGATTTTAATTTCTTAAATTTGAATTAAACTATAAATATCTAGGTTCGACGGCTTCTTTCTTAAAACTATAACTCATTTTTTAATTTAAAAAAGATAGCACTCACCAGCAACAACACATTTACGAGCAAAAGTGCAATTAGAAAACTAGTAAAATGTATATTAAAATAACGATGTAATAAGTTTAATATTTTTTACTAAGATTGGTAAATGTATATAAAAATAACTATGGTAAGTTTTATATCTAGTTAAATTCATTAAAACATGATCGAATGGAATATTGCAACTTATAGGACTGTACATATGTAATTGATTATATGTACAAGATATTATTATAATTTATTTATGTCAAGTAACTGCCTCACAGTGTGGAGCGTATGTGCGTGATACCTAATCCACCAATGCATTGTGATATAAAATAAAGCAAAATGATTTCTTATTTATTCAAACCAAAACACATATAACAATGGTGATTGCTACTTTTACTATTCAAGTCCTGTAACTGTAAGACGAGCCCTTTTTAAGGATTTGGCTAGTATCCTTGATAGGGTCCTGTTAGCTATGGTGTTCCAATAATTCATTACCACTTCTACCAGGGACTTATTATTCCTTTCAAACCACTTTATCCATCTTAACATTTTACTGTATATCCACTTTTTTCACATTAAATACAAGCTTTGGCACATGCAGACATGGCCAAATTTCCCGAATAAGGTCATCTGGGTAATCTACACACAGTGTATTCACTTGAACATTCTGCACATCTTTAATAATCTCTCTTAGGCTTAGCCTTGGTTGAAAGGTGAAGATGCCCTTTAGCTTTGGAGCAGCAAATCTTAACTCTTTTGACGAGTAGTCCAATTGAAAACATCCCTACGTGTAAAAGATCCGCAGCATTACCATTATTAATTTCCTATCATTAATGTGAAGGGAGTCCAAAGATTGTACGCCCACCAGATTGAGCACTCCATCTTCACTGAAAATGTCTTCAATCTCAAGAGTCCGCAAGTGTGGAGATGCAATGCTGAGTTCACTTGGCCGCCGAGGCCACCAGTTGTGCAGCCTTAAAGTAACAAGTTTTTTAAATACAGTGGCAGCAACTGGGTCGTCCTCCATCTGCCAAGCACTCTTCCGTACAGTAAGATTCTGTAAGTGTCTGCACTTGAGTAACGTTTGCAGTAGAGCTTTCCAATCCAGAGTATGTTCACACACCCCACAATCTTAACCGTCTGGATCGAGCCACTGTAACTCTCAAGAAACTGACACACTGATGTGCATGCGTACTCAGGGTGCCACATGTTTACAGTGACTACTTTCACCTGACTTACGATGAGTTCTTTCCAAGCTTTGCACACAGAACCCAAGATAAGTAGTTTTCTGTATTCAAACTCAGCTGCGAATCCTAGAATATCACCAAGCACATCGCTTGGAAGACTGTCCAGTGCCTCTCCAAGGTTATAAAATCTATTAAACTCCCCCCAGTTATCCTCGTGTTCAATCCTGACACGCTTCTTCGAAGGAGCGAACTGTTCAATTCTGACACGCTTCCTCGACTCTTTCTCACAGATGGACATTTCAAGTGATTATGAAGATGGAGATGTACTCTAAATCTCAGTTGCAACACTGTATAGCCTAATTTCCCTTGTTTGTGTGTATATATACAGAACAAAAAAATGCGCTGAATTTCTCACACTGAGTGAATTAGAAAACCCTGGAATATGGAATTGACCTAAGTGGTTGCCATGTTTATATACGGAACAGCTCACGCAAGAGTGCACGTGAACCGATGGCTGGTCCACGCAGTTAACATGCTGTGCATATTCTTTGTAATAATTAATGGTTAAAGTAAATATATATTAACATTATATATTTTCAAGCTTACAAACATAAATGCGTAAGTATGTTTCTTACACAGGATTGAAACATTTTTAAAACTAGTATATCGATGAATTTGGTTATAGATCATCATCCCAACTAGCCCTCACATGTTTTTAGTAGATTATATATATATATATAGTGTATCTCACATTTATTTAAACATCTGGAGAAATGAAAGTTTACAATTGTGCAAGACTAATATCTGAATGATGTGTAACCTAGATTAGAATCAGCTTATATACGTGATGCATAACATATTAAATAATACCTATTACTTATAAACATTAATAAGTATTCTTTATGAGTTTTCCAGAACCCGCACCGGTTTGGTATGTAGTGTGTATAAATTTTACCTGTATATTATAAATTGAATATAAATAAATACTCTGTTGTGATTCTTGTACGATTCGGTGTATTTGTACCGAGAATATTGGTACACATAAAACACGGTTTCTAGTTAACACTTCTAGATGAAAGGATAGATATATAATAAAAAAAAAAAAAGCTTATTATTATTCTGTTTGTGAGAGATATGTATAACTTTACAATATTATTATATGTGCATAAACAAGTCAAAATAGACATATACAAAACATAATGTCATATATTACACATTTTCCAAAATAGTCAAAGCTAATTTACCATACATGAACTTGCACATATACAATACAATGACCCGTACATATGTATATTTAAATAGAAATTGGACTTAATGCACACACATTCACACAGCCACACACACACAGGGTCTGTGTTTGTATGTGATATACCAATGGGACGTATCATCAGAGATAGAGAACATACAGAAAGAGAGAGAGACTCTTATCTCTCTCACCTCATGTTGACAATGAACGCATATATACAGCAAGAGCTGCAGGTACCTTCACACACACGTGTGTGCATCTCTTTGTGTGTGTGAAATGTTGTCTACAGAGTCGTAAGTACTTATATGCAGTCAAGCGAGCCATAATCGAAAAATATTATGGAAATGTTTAATTACTAATTTATTTTATTATTAATCTACTTTAATTATTAATCCGTAGCGTTTTTTCACTACGGTTAGTGTCGTAAGTACTTATGTGTGTCTATACGTGTACACATTATGTCGTATATGATATGCATTGTGTTTTAAATTATCAAACAATGAAGTTTTTTATGTTTTAAACTATATATAACAACACTGCAATAAATTGTTTTTATATTCTTCATATGAATAGTATACCAATAATAAACATGAAGTACCACGTTTTCAAATGATCATATTAAACAATCTGCATAAAAATATTTATGTTAAATACAATTAATTATATAATAATATACATATTCAAATTTATATTTATAATATAAGTATGAAACATCATGAAGCAGAATCAAATATATACATACTCAAATGTACTATTATTACTTATATTTATTATTGTTATTTATTAAACTTGTTTATGTGTTATCTTCTTTATTAGTGCTTGGACCACTTATTACATGTTTGTATATCATGGATGTGTATGTTAAATGAGGGTAATTAACAACTCCATGTTCAAGTTAAATTCTATAAATAAATACTTTATATTTTAAACAATAGTAATTACACTTATAAGTGAATGCAAATGCCAGCATATTTTAGTATATCCTCGTTAATAGTTGTTCTATATAAATACCATCTTAAATTTATGATACAATATATTAGAGTGACAGCCGTGGGATTTGAACCACTAGATGTTATTTACAACAAAACCGTTACTTATAATCTATTTACCATTGTATGACGCATACAAACCATAGATACATTTATATCTATAAAAGATTCATGAACTTGTGCATAAATAGATATGTATACATGTGCATGCAAGAATGTTCCTTGTGTACTATATATTATATATATATATATATATTATATAGAGAGAGAGAGAGAGAGAGAGAGAGAGGAGAGAGAGAGGAAGGGGGGGGGGCGTATTAAATATGGGAAGAAAATTTTAATTTACTCCTGGACCCATTCACATATTTATTTATTTTATAGGGATGAGGTGACAAGGTGCCAGTTATATATGTGTGTTTGTGGAAGGTTATTAGGAAAGCATTATCTGTAACTTCTATATATATATACACATTAATACTTATATATGTTTTTAACTAGTTACTACATGTATATGTTTGTGGTTATATTTCCTTCGGCCCAATCTATTAATATATCAATTTAATTTATTTAATTTAAATTAAAGATTCATTCTTAAGTATTGATTTTGATTCTTTTAAAAATATTACTTTTATTCTCATGTAAAATAAACTTAGTATATTATAACATATATACTAAAAATACTGGCATATGGTGTGGGTAAACATGTTTTACACTTATTTATAAATATGTATATGCATGTACATATTTAGTAGGTCTACTCAATATATGTACATGCATATACATATCTATAAATATACATATACGTATCAGGGAAAACTGAAGATAAAACATTCCTTAAGTTTTTTCCACATAGTTTTAAATGTATTCTTAGGGATTTTAACAAAAATACATGGCTTTATAAGAGATATATATAGTCATTTATTTACAAACTTATGAAGTAATCATATATTAAATATAAGAATGATACTGATATATCAACCATAAAACTTAATACATCTAGACACATATATATTCTATGTACACACACATAACTATACATAAATGCATGTGTACATACAAAGATATATAATAGTGTTGGAAATGACAGCTTGGCCGAGTGGTTTAAAACGTTGGATTTAGGCTCCAATCTGCTCTAATCCCACAGCTGTCACCATTTTCTCAGTTTGCCCATTTATTAACACATTTAAACTCAACACAAATGACATTTCTGATGAAGCACAAGTAAATATATATATATATATATATACAAGATAATATTAATAATTATAAGAAATCATATTCATTTTATTTTGAAACATATTATACATATATGAATGAATAGTTTAATTATTGAAATTTAGAATTTACATACCCTAAAAAATCTTTACAACGTGAAGGTTGCAGAATATACTTAATAATTTAAAATATAAATTAAATTTTATTATAACCACTAAAATTTTTTAAATTAAATCAAGAAATGTATAGAACCAATTGCATTTAAGTACCATCTTAGATGAATACATTTAATCACTCACTTTATTAAAAATTAATGAAGTATTCTTGTTATTATTTTATTTTTGCTGGAAATTAGAATGAAATAGAATAAAATTAATTATATATAAATTTCATCAAAACAAATCAAAATGAAATTGATTAAAAACATCTATTTAATTTATAAAAACTGAAATGAAAGAAACAGTACTAGTAAATGCCATAAGTTTAAATAACTATATTACATTATAATATATACGTTTAAATAAATTTATTTTGAAGTTAAGTCACATTAATTTTATTTTTTATATATATTTTAAGTTCATAGGGTTAAAATATTTTGTCATGCAGACATAAATTCATATTCTTTCTCTAGAATATTCCCTCGGTTAACAATATGCTTTTTTGACGTATAGCAGATGTATTTCTTCCTGGAGCATGTATCTAACACACCATGCTTCCACACTCCTATATAAAAATATATACATGCATGTGTGCGTTTAAATACATCAAAATATATATACACATCTCCCTCTTATATTGTGATTATTTACATATTTCATTTCTCAAATAATACCTTAACACTTTAATTCATGAGTATATACAACAATACATAATTATACTTATAATATGATTGTGCTTATAATACGAGTGTGAAACATGAGGCATAATCAAGTTTGTCATTTATTAAAACTATATATTGAGCTTTTGCTATTTTATATAACAATTCTATTTATTTAAATGAAACATATAGATATTACAAAGCTATAAAGTACACAAAGATACAATATATAAATATGTATTTTAATACACTTTGATTTTCATACATTTTAAAACCTTCTCAATTGTTTAAAATGGTACAAATCCTTTCTTTACTCATTTGTGTATATATGTGTGTGTGTTAATAATGTATATATTTATAGCATATATCTTCTACATACTTAATATATTAGATGTTTAAGTATCACGTACATAATAACTTATATATTTATAAACATATCTTTTGTGTGATTAATGACTTATTACATTTAACACAAATGTTGTTATGCACATAAGAACTTTATTTTTGATTCGATGTGATAATTCAAAAACACAATACTTCATGATATTTAAAAACTTCATTATTTGATTATTTAAAACATGATACTTCATGTTTATATGAAGTGTTACTTAAAGCCATTTTAAACTTTTGTTATAATACTAACTATTTTTTAATATGTGAAGTTGATATTGAGTATTTCAAATGCTTTTTATATATATATATGGATTTTAAAGACACTTAAATTAATAATACATACACAAATTCAATCGTGTGTATCTTAAATATTCTTTTTCATACACTTGTCAATTGTACGTTCATTAATTTAGGTTAGTGAGTCCAGATTATATGGTGTCATGACCGAGTGGATTAGTCCGTTAACCAAGCATGAAATATGTCTTAAACTTTAATGTGGTTACACATTCTGTTTCCCCTAATTACCACTTTGTATTTTCTAAATATATAAATATATAAATATTTACATGGTTTTCACATTTGTCTCATGCTAGTGCCTTGGTCAAAATATGAACGATCATTTCCTTGGTGAAGATGTACTTTAAGGAAAACTTTTTTTGTTCAACGTGCTCTCTAATAAAGTGTACCTTTATGTTGAAGTGTTTCGTTTTTGAATGGTACTTCAGGTTCCTTGAGAACTAGATGGTACTTCGATTGTCGCAAAAGATTTTCATTGGACATGGAACTTGAATCTTGATTTGCTCCATAAACTCTTGTAGCCACAATGCCTCTTGTGCTACTACAATGTACTTAGCTTCTGTACTTGAAAGAGCTATAATAACTTGCCTCTTGTTGGTCTAGCTGACCAATGCTCCATCCAAAAAGAATAAATAGCATGATGTTAATTTCTTATATTTGTTATCACCTGCCCAATCTGAGTCTGTATATCCAATGAGAGTAATTTGCATCTTGTGACTACTCCCACTATCTCTAAGAGGCTACTTGCTCGTTGCTATATCTCAACCTTTACTTGGACGTACCTCCCAAGTACCTCATGATTTGTTTGATAATGCTTCAATGTTCTAGACCTAGATTCTCCAAGAACCTAGATACCACACCAACTGCAAAAACCAAGTTTGGTCTCATGCATATTGCCAAATATATTAAACATCTTACAACTTGCTTGTATGGAATGTTCTCCATAGCCTGCTTCTCCTCTTCAGATGAAGGACTTTGTGTTGTTATAAGGTGTAGGAACGTTGGAAGTGGCGTCACAATTGGCTTGGCATTTTGCATGTTGAACCTGGTGAGAACTTCCTCCACTTAACATGCCTAAGAAAGTACAATGACCAGCCTATTTGTCTTGGAACACTTGGATGCCAAGACAAAAGGAGAGATCTCCCATGGCCAAGATCTCAAATTTTGATAAAAAAAAAACACTACTCAAAATAGCATACCAGATTTAGCTCAGTGGCTGTCATTAGATTGTTGTCCACATAAAGTGCAAGGAGAGTGAAGCTACTTCCTAAAGTGAACATGTAGACGTTGCCATTTGCTTGAATTTTGATGAAGCCAAGATATCGGAGAAACTTGTCAACATGGTCATACCATGCTTTAGGCAACTGTTGTAAACCATAGAGTGCTTTCTTGAGCCGACATACAAAGGTCTTGCTTCCTCATTGGATTTTGGCTGGGAGACAAAGACCTCCTCCTACAACTCACCATAGAGAAAGGTGTCTTCACGTCAAGCTGGTGAACTTTGAGATTCCAACAATTTGCAATCTGGAAAAGAAGTCAAATGGACACCATCTTTACCATTTGGGGATTGCCAGTGTAAGTTCTATCATAAGTGATTGAGAAGGGAGGGGGGCTTGGGATCCATAGGGGGATTGCTAGTGTAAAGCTTATCATAAGTGACAGAGGAGGGAGGTGAAAGTAGAAACCCTTGAGTCCGTGGATAAGGGCATCCACTTTTTCAAAGGGGTGACCACAATGATGTTGACATTGTTCTCATAACTAATGGGTAGGCCTCCTGTGTTTCACCCGATAAAGAAAGGGAAGTAGTGGGCATGGAATCCATAGGCAGATTGCCAGTGTAAGGCCTATCATAAGTGACCAAGGAGGGAGGTGGGCCTTGGATCTATAAGGGGATTGCCAGTGTAAGGCTTATCATAAGTGATTGAGGAGGGAGGTGACAATAGAAATTCTTGAGTCCGTGGATGAGGACATCCACTCTCTCAAAGGGGTGGTGAGTGTCATAGTTCTAACATGGTGGATTGGCCACTGGGTAAAGATTGTGAAATATGTGGGAAATAGCGTAACTGGGTCATTATGACTAGGGACCCTCTCATAAATACCAATTAGGCCTTTGGCTGATTAACTTAAAGGGAAAGGGAAAGTTTGTGACAATCTTCTTACCTGATGGTAATGAAACTAAATTTCATACTTGGTTTTGAAGTAGCAAGTGGTACTCCTCCATGGCTGCTTGCCATTGCTTCGCCTATGGAGAAGTAAAAGCTTGCTAGACAAACTTTGGCTCAACCAAAGCATGTCCTACTGTAGCAAAATATTTGTGTCCATGATGGGAATTGGACTCGCGAGACTCTAAGGCATGTTGTGACAAGTAACTAACTTTGTCGTTGCATGCCTTTTTCTTACTATAGGACCAATGCAAGGAACCTTTTCAAATGTGGGTTGTCCTTCCAGTTGTTATTATTGAAATCCAACCCAGAATATTTAAATCATCTCGCCGTCTTAATTTAGATGTTCGCCACCTCACGAGGATCCAGGATGCAATGTGTCATTAGGTGAAATCTTTGTCACAACTACACCCATGAAGTCGACCTCTAGTTTCTCTTCTAATATGGCTTCCATTGGATTTATAGCTGTGATGTGCCTCTCCCAATCTCGATTTCATGAAAAAAAGAGAATCACCTCATTCATCACAACATGCAAGCCATCATTTTAGTGAACTCGTATTACTATTATTTATGACTCTGCATAATAACTTCATCCATATTCCACAATACAGGAGAACCCTCTTTAAATTCCATTCCCAGAACCTCAACATGCTTGCAATCGTGTTCATCCATACATACACACAAGATCCTTGGGCAATATTGTGACATAATGCATTATCATCTCGAATTTTCACAATTCTAGTGCCAAAATACTCGTTATTTTGAATAAGACATACTTTATCTCCAGTATTAAACATATTGTTCTACACATAAATAATTATGTTATCTATGATATTTGTTTATGCAATATTTTTGAATTAGGGTGCTTAATAATATGCATGTGCAATAATATATAATATATAATTATGTATAAGAATAATATCTTATATTTGATTAATACAACTAGCAGAATTAATCCTGTTACCCCTTCCCGCCTAATAGAATGGTGGGCGGGATTAATCCTGCCCACGGACTCCCTTCGACGAGGAAGGGTCGGCAGGATTAATCCTACCACAGACTCTTCCCTCGATATGCATACAATCAAGAATGTATGATCCTGGACTCTTCCCTCGATATGCATACAAACACTTCAAGAGCAATATGTTCCTCTCCACTGTGACAATATCCCCATACAAGAGCAGTCCACACTATGAGATCGTGCATATCCATGGTATCAAACACACGCCTTGCATCCAGAATACTCCCACACTTGGGGCACATATCCAGCCGCAAAGATGTCAGCCTCATGACCTGCTTTCGCTAGTTCTGTGTGTATTTCTCTTAATCAGAAGGCCTTAATCTTTTCATGAAGGTCAATACCCATCGCCAGGCTTAGCGCGGGTTTCACCATATAACTCTGCAGTAACAACATTGTGGGTGTGTGTTGTGGGGGTTATATATATGCATGACAAATACACATACACACACAAACACTTGTTTGATAATGCCATTGTTCTTCAGAAGCACGCCTTAAGAACAGCAACAAACGTAAGCCTTGTTCCTGCATTCTATTAAACATTTCAAGCAAAGAAATATCCTAGTTTATTCTGAGCATATCCCACGATCATGGTGTTGCATGAGACGAAGGCATCTCATCAAACAGTTTCTTGTCAGTTCCATATTACTACATTTGGTGTACATATATACAATTGGTATGATTTTATAATAATGTTAATTGATTACGACTTTCAATTTAAATTTTATATTAAATCGTATATAGTGGAAAATGTATTATATATATAACTCTGTCTCTCTCTCTCACTCTCACACTCTCTCTCTCTCTCTCTCTCTCTCACACACACACACACACACACACACACATTGTATACTAATGTAAGGGAGAGAGGTGCTTTGAAGAGCTACAGTTCACCCGCACATTGGACCTAAACATGCCAGAATTGCAGAAGTTTGCAGCAGTTAAACAATACCACATATTCACGGTAATAGGCAAACCGGTTAACCTTAACCATGGTCTTAACAAGAAGTTTGAGAGGATCCTTATCTGTGCTTTATCCAGCGGCTAGGATCTTACGAGTGGAAGGTGTTAAGTAGTGGATGAAGACGAGATTTACCATTCGAAAATATGTGTTTAAGTGTCAAACTTACCCAGCTAATGAGGGTTTAACATGGATATTCCTAATTTGTTACGTATATGACGTGTATAGGTCTAGTGATAAATAATTTACTTAAATAAAATTTATTAAAATTCACATAATAGTTCATTTAAATCATTAATGAAATATTCTTGTTTTTATTTTATTAAAACAAAGTCGCAATATTGTATTTAATAATTACAAATTAAACTTAAGTTAAAAATATAAATTTGATTATATTCATTATTTCAATAATTCATTTAATAAAATATAGAATAATCAATTTATTAAGTGAATATGAATTCTCAAACCACTTTGCTGCAAATAAAGTCCTTGAGCTTCACACATGTAGCTTCCATGCTCGATCCTCTAACATCATCTGTCAACACTACTACGCATCAGATAATGTGTGCGTGTGTGTACAGATTCCCTTTGTATATCTAATTATGTAATTAAACACATGTCCACTTATTTATATCTTGATTTGGTAAGATGTGTGGTGTAATAACATCGTTTGTTTTAAACAAACGATGCGTAGTTCTACGGAAATGTTTAATTATTAATTTAATTATTAGTTTATTAATTATTAATTTAATTTAGTTATTAATCTGTAGCATTTTTTTACTACGGCATATATCACTGGTTTAGAGAATCTTTTAACAAGTTTAAAGTAAAGTATATCATAAATAATATAAAATATATGTATTTGACTTATGCAACTATATAAATATATACGGGACATAATATTAATGCTATCCCATGCAAATATAAATACATATCATATGTAAGCATGATTTAATAAATATATAAGAAACCTAGAGTGAATATTTTTTAAAAAACCTTTTTAAATGCGCATATTTGCATTTTCATTGGTGTTACTATGGTCAAGGATTCAGATCAGAAATAATACTAATATATTTTGATCTTATTTTTAAGTGTATCTTTTTATTTTTAAAAAAAAAATAATATATTAGAATAATTATATATATATTATATATATATATATATATATTATATATATATATACATTGTATAGATTATTAAAATTAATAAAGATTTTCATCTTCAACACTGCTGACTTAAACATTAAAATGAAAAAAAATATTAAATTTTTTTTTTAACTTATATTCATCAACTGCCTAGATTCAATATACTATTTAATATATAAAATGTATTCTTACAAATTTTTATTAATGATAAGGTTCAAAAAATGTGTTTGATTGAAATATAATTAAATATATATAGAGACTCTATAGGCGGATCCACCCTAATTGATAGGTGGATGCACCCTTTTATTATTTTTTTACACATTTTTAAAATATAATATGATTTTTTAAAATTAAATATTTAATAAAAATATAATTCACATTGATATTTAAATAAATCTCATTATTTCAATTGTTATTTTTCATTTTAAAAATATGTAAAGAAAAAATAATAAAAAGGTGCATCCACCTATCAATTATGGTGCGTCCCCTATATAAAATGGCTTAATCTTAACAAAAGTTAGATTATGATGTAAAGTTTTGAAATATTTCCTGGTGGATTTAAAATAATCTTTTTATAAGATTTATATTGCATATTCTTTATATTCTATGTTGTAAAAGAAATCGACGGCAATAAATTCATCACAACATTTTAAGTTAAAAAATGTAAGTTTATAAAATTAAAAAAAAAAACATTAACTTACACGATGGCTTAGCCTCTAGAACATTCCATTTATTATTATATTAAAGTCAGAATTAACAAAACAATAGGAATGCTTTTTCAAATTTAAGATTATGTATTAAGGTTTAAATTTTATATAGAATATATATATATAAAAGCTTGTTCATCTTATAAAAAATTATTTTTTAAACACAAGGTTATGTTTTCAATTTTCTTTTTTAAAATATAAATCTTTTTTAAATTACTATTTTGTTAATGATAGGTTTCAAAAGATGTGTTTGATTGAAATAGTGCTTTAAAATTAAATATATTAAATGGCTTAACCTTTGTTTTCCATTTGAAGAACAAAGTTAAAAAATTACATTATTCTAGGATATGATATGAATTTGTTATGTATATTCTACAACAAAGGGTCTTTAAAAAATATTATATATATCAAATTTATTTATTTAACTATTTAATAAATCTTTAACTTAATTATTATTTTAAAGTCTTAACTTTACCCATGTATATGATAACTTAACTCCCTCTCCCTCTCAAGTTATTACATGTGTGATAACTTAATTCCCTTTCTCTTTCAAATTATTACATGTGTGATAATTTAACTTCCTCTCCATCTCAAGTTATTACATGTGTGATAAATTAACTCCCTTTCCCTCTCAAGTTATTACGTATGTGATAATTTAACTCTCTTTTGAAATTATTTTGTGTATACAATAAATCTCTTGGCTCTTGCTATACCTGAATAATATGACTCTATGCAATGTTTTCATCTTCGTCAGTGTCTGGAGCGCCATGTCGAAGTCTTTGACTCCAACTAAGACATTGTAGCCACACCTCTCGAGGTTTCCTTCACCCAGGGTGTTGTGTATGTATATACATATAGGCACACACACAACAGTTGGTCTTCAAAATTATATGAGCGCGTATTCTTTGAATGAAATTAGGCCACCAGAAAAGAGAAGGTCCATATATATTTACATACATATAAGCATACACTCTATGTATATGTATTCATTCATGTGTGTGTGTGTGAGAGAGAGAGAGAGGGGGGGGGGGGGAGAGGGAAAGGAGAGAGTGATAACATTTCATAGAGAATATTAGAACACATGTTCTTACTGCATACACAGAGTAGTAGTATTCTGCATAATGTGGAAGATTCCTGGGAAGTGAATATCTCTCTCTCTACACACACACACACACAACACTTTGGAAATTAATTGTGATTAACCCATGTGCTAAACACTTTGTGTTGTGTGTGCGCGTGCGTGCGTGGTGTGTACACCTGTTGACTTATGTACATGCCGTACATGCATATTCATTTGGTATTTTCGTTATATCTAAAATGAATCTATGTCTGTATATAGAGTAGGGAACAGCCACTGAAAATACTTATTTGTCTGTGTTTATGTACGTACACACGTGTGTATGTATGCATATATTGATTTTTTAGGAACTGCAACGGAGATACACCAGTGGAGGAGATAGAAACCCACTTGAGGGACATGACAAAGCGAGATCTTCCCTGGGGGCTGTTCAGAGGCTGAGCAACGATCTGGTCCGTCGATTTCACAAGCAAGTCCCCGAACAAACATGGCACTGGCTCATACAAGCTCTCCGTGCAAACATCCATGGAGTGACTTCTCAGGGAAGCACTATAAATATGAACCCGGCGGCTTCTTTTTCATTTCTGAAGTAAAATTAATTGTTATTTTTGTACTTGGGTCCTTATGATATAAGCACCTTGTGTGCTAAGATAAATAATTAAGACAGATTCCCAAAAAACAAAAAACATTAACTTGCTTCCTGCATGTTTGTCTATTTAAATATTTTATTTCCATGTAGTAAACCCTCCTTAATTGTAATTTTTCTATCTACTAATTCTGTAAAAACAATTTTTTATTTATTTTTAATTATTTATTTAAAAATAATATTTTTGTTATTAAAATTAAGAATGTTTCCATATAAATTGCATATATGCTAGGTAGTAGATTTCATTATAATTTTCTTATTAAAGTTGATTTCATATTGTGAAAGTTATGGACTTAAGAATTTATTATTATCTAAGCACTTTCTTTTACTTTGGAAAATTTTAATATTATTACTGACGGTATACACAAACACTATGAAGTGACATGAAATACACTTGTGTATGTATTGTATATGTTTTGTATGGGTGTGTTAACTTTATTAAAAAAGAAGATGATCCAATTTTAATACATAAATTTAAACTGATGTGGCTATTACGAGGAGTATGAATAGTGAATTTTCTTATGCTATATAAAGGAGTTGCAAGTATTTTTTATTATTAAAGAATAATTTCTTAATAGAAATATATGTGGGTGTTAATATTTCTATCTTTTAAATCATAAGAACATTTTCAAAAGTGCATAGTGGATTTAGATTTACACGAGACTTTTAAATTAGACACTACTCCAATAACTCAATAAGCTTTACAAGGTAAAATGTTGAAATGAAATTAAAATGAAAATTAAACGTTTTAAAGAAAATAAATTGTTTAAGAATATAATTAAATATGGAAGTTAACAATAAAACAAGCATTCTCATCTCATTGTAGCTTAGTTAACTTAATTATGGCTGTAAGATCCATGTGTACGGCTGCATGTGCACATACTATTATTAGCGTAGTGGATTTTGATAGCCGTCGGATTGGATTCAATCTGGACCACTCGCTCTTGTATATAAGTTAGGGTTTCTGAACTAATGGATATACACATTTTATATTCCGAGCTCTCACATTGGTGGAGGTGAGGGGCACCTCTAATTGTCCCTACGGAGTGCTCGGATTTGTGTCTTTTTTTCTCTGTCTTCTTAGGTCTAGCTTTTCCATTGTCTAGATCTATTCCTTTCTTGTGGATTTTGTCTCTTCTTCATCCATGAATCCACAACAGACAAATCCCTTGTCTGTGGAGCAGTTACTCATGCAGTTGTTGGATGCCATGCGTGTGCAACTGAACAATCATTCTCAGTTGATGGCAGCATTCACAGCCAGGGTACTCCTCCTACGCATGTTGCAAACCCCCGTGTCCGACCGGATTTCTTTCGCGGAAATCCTGGAGATGATGTGTACCATTGGTTTGACCACTTCACTGTGGTTGCCACATATCATTCGTGGGACGGTGCTCAGTGTTTGCGCGAGTTTCCTACTTGTCTTCAAGGGACGGCGTTGCAGTGGTACAATGGTCTGGACGTTGCAACTCGTGGAGATTGGAATATTCTTCCAGAGATCTTCAAACGTGCATTTGGGCATGCGGACGACTGTGATGATGCTTTTCAGCAGTTGCATCGTATTCGTCAGGAGCCATCTGAGTCGGTGATGCAGTTTGGTGTTCGCTTTCGAAGCCTTTTGCTGCGTGCAGAACCTAACATGTCGGAACGCATCAAGTTAGGTATGTTGTGGCCAGCACTTCGTCAAGACCTTGTGGGGCTTGTGCATGCACTAGCTCCAGTGACTCTTGACGATGCTTTGAGGCTGGCACAACGATATGAGTCGTCACCTCTCCCACTTGTGCCTTCACGTGCTCTTGTTCCACTCCATGTTGGGGATGGACCTGCTCCGATGGAGGTTGAGGCTGTTGCCGCTCGTGTACCAGCACAAGGTGGGGCCCGTGGACGAGGACGTGGACGTGCAGTTCGTTGTTGGGCATGTGATGAGGTTGGACACACGTATCGGCGCTGTCAACGGTTTCCCGATTGGCGTCCCCCATTTCCAGGATGGAGGCCATGGCGGCAACAACGTCCGGTTGGTGCTGCTGCAGTGGAAGGTTGTGATGCGGTGGATCTTCCGGGAAACGACGAATCGCACGAGTAGAGGAGGGTCCTCGTGCGAATAAATTAGTGACCCCTCCATCTTTCTTTCGGGAGTATCATCAAGGGGTTCACTCGGCACCAAATCATCCGGTTTTCACTTTTCAAGCTCGTTTCAATCGCACACCTCATCCTGTTTTCCTTTCAGTGTTGGTGGATACAGGTTCAAGTTTGTCCTCTGTTTCTCAATCTGTTGCTACACGTTGCAGCCTTCATTTGCGTCGTGCGGTAGAACCAGTCTTCATTCTGTACGGCAACGGACATACTCATGCTTGTTCGCGGGATGAAGTGGACATTGTTGTTCGTGTGGATGATTGTGAGCTCGAGCTTCAATCTTTGCGGGTGGTGCCGAGTCAAGCTTTTCACCTTATTCTTGGTATGGATTGGTTAACTCGCAATCATGCCAAGTGTGACTTTGAAAAGTCTCCCCCTTGTTTGACTCTCCCTCGTCTTTCTTCCATTCCTCTTACTTCTATTCCACTTCGTCCATCTGCTTCCACCTCTGCTTCCATCACTTTTGTCTCACCCTATTTCCAACCATTTTCCCTTCATGCTCTTCCTTTTCTTCTTTGGATCCATCAGATGATCGTCGTGCTGTAGTTGTTGATCAACTCAAGAAGGAGTATGCTGATCTTTTCAACTTCGACTTGTCATCTGGGGCCAAGATTGCGACACGCCACCCTATTCCAACTGGAGAAGCTAGGCCAATCAAGGTACCTGTTCGGCGTCGATCACCAAAGGAGCTCAAGATCTTACGAGCGAATGTCAAAGAGATGTTGGAGAAGGGTGTTATCCGGAAGTCTCGAAGTCCTTGGGCGTGCGAACCTCACCTTGTGACGAAGCCTGATGGGAGCGTTCGATTCTGCATTGATTATCGCCCGTTAAATGAGGTAACCGTCTCAGATGTGTACCCACTTCCTCATACTGCAGACCTTTTGGATCGACTGGGGCGGAGCCGTTGGTTCACCAAGTTAGATCTCGCATCTGGATATTGGCAAGTTCCGATGGCTGACATGGACATTCCCAAGACTGCTTTTCGAACACCATTTGGCCTGTACGAGTTCCTGGTGATGCCTTTCGGTTTGAGCAATGCTCCAGCAACTTTCCAGCGTATGATGGATGAGGTTCTTTGCGACATGCCGGAGGTGACTGCGATTTCATCGATGATGTTTTGATCCATTCGGATGGAACGTGGGAGGAGCATGTCGGTGATGTACGTAAGGTTTTGGATCGACTGCGGGAAGTTGGTTTGAAGTTGAAGCCATCTAAGTGTGTATTTGGATCAAAGGACACCACTTATCTGGGTTATCGCATTTCACGTGAAGGTTTGCAAGTCGATCCTGACAAACTAGTTGCAGTTTTGAAGTTCCCTACGCCGAAGTGTGTGAATGATGTGCAACGCTTTCTTGGCAAGGTACAATATCTGGGTCGTTTTGTGGATCATCTTTCAGATCGTACTGCACCGTTGCGCGCGTTGTTGAAATCGTCAATGACTTCTTTTGTTTGGTCTAAGGATTGCAAGCAGGCATTTGCAAATCTCAAAGAGTTGTTGACGACTCCTCCAGTTTTGGCGTACCCGGATTACACTCGTCCTTTCATCTTGCGTGTAGATGCTTCTGACATCGGCCTCGGGGGTGTATTGATGCAGGAGAGTACAAGTGTTCCTGGCCAACGACATCCTATTGCATACATCAGCCGTACATTGCAGCCAGCAGAGGTGAATTACTCCACAACTGAAAAGGAGTGTCTAGCAGCAGTTTGGGGTTTGAGAAGCTCCATGCCTACTTGCATGGTTCGCGGACGTTGTTGGAAGGTGATCATGCAGAGTCACTTCGTTGTTGAAGCGAAAGAATTTGATTGGGCGTACTGCTCGGTGGGCCTTGAAACTTCAAATTTACGACTTTGAAGTGTTCATCGTCCAGGGAGTTCCATGGCTGATGCTGATGCTTTTCTCGGGCTCCTCTTCCACCTTCTCTCTCTTCTGTTGCCCCAGAGGAACCAGTTGTTCCAGCTTCAGTGGATTTTTTGGATGAAGATTCCGTACCATCAGTAGTTGCTGTGCTTGACGTTCAGTGTCCGCAGAATGCAGAGTTAGATTTGCCGTCTTTGGATGAGGTTCGGGAAGCTCAAAAGGTTGAGCCGTGATTCGAAGGCTTCGTGATGGGTTTGAGAATCCTGCATCACTTGCTAATGACTTGCCTTTCAGGCATTACATTCACAGTATCGCCTTCAGAATGACCTTCTTTATTTTGTGGGGACTGATCCAGATGATCCTTTGCGGTTTGGTACCTCAATCTTCATTCCACGCTTCCTCCATGCTTACCATGACTCTCCTATTCTTGGCGGGCACATGGACATCGTCGGGTGATGGAGAAGCTGCACAGATCTTTCTATTGGCCGGAGTTGCGAGGAGATGTGATTCGGTATGTGCGTAGTTGTGTGTGGTGCCAAGCTCGCAATACTCCCCCATGTGCTTCGAAGGACGGTTGGAGTCAATTGCAGTTTCTCGTCCGTTTTTGAATTGGTGGCATTTGATTTGATGGGACCTTTTCCGCGGTCAACTGCTGGTAACGAGTACGTTATTATTGCTTCTGATTACCTAACTCGTTGGGTAGAAGTTGGTGCTCTTGCTAGTGCGACTGCTTCTGCTGTTGGTCAGTTTCTCCTGAATCGGGTCGTGTTTCAGCATCTTTGTCCGGAGCGAATTTCTCGGATAATGGTCCCGCATTTATGGCTGAGGCATTTCATGTTTTGACATCTCGATTAGGGATACGCCACACTTTCACAAGTGCTTATCATCTTCAGACAGATGGTTTAGTGGAACGGCTTGTTAGAACCTTCAAGGGATGATCGCAAAGTATGTGAACTTTCAACATTCAGATTGGGATGGTTATCTGCCGTCTCTCCGATATGCTTATTGTCACTGGAGTTCAAAGTTCCATTGGTACTTCTCCATATAAGCTTTTGTATGGTCATGACCCAGTGTTGCCAACGGAGTTGGGTTTGCCGTCTCGGTTACTGCGAGCTGCTGATGCTAGGTCATGGGATCGGTATCTGACAAGCATCCTTCCATTGGTTCTGTGCGGAGTCAGCAGAACACTTGGGCCGCGTACAAGTAGGACAACAACAACGGTACAAACTCGCATCATCGTCCTCCTGCGGAGTACAAGGTTGATGAACTGGTGTTGGTTCGTTTTCCCAAGCTTACGGTACGTGGTTTAGCTAAGAGTCTCCTTCCTCAATGGAAAGGACCGTATCGAGTGTTACAGCAAGTAGGACCACAGGTTTATGAGGTTCGGCACGACATTCAACCCGATCCTCCGGAGATTGTACATGTACAACGGTTGAAGCATTTTGTACAACGGGAAAAAGTTGTTGCCGCCTATAGATCCACCAGTGCCTCCTCCTGATGTTCCTCCAGATCCGGGCCCGTCTACAAGAGAACCCTAACCAACTTACACCCTTCCGAGGAGGGGGATGATGTAAGACCACGTGTACGGCTGCATGTGCACATACTATTATTAGCGTAGTGGATTTTGATAGCCGTGGGATTGGATTCAATCTGGACCACTCGCTCTTGTATATAAGTTAGGGTTTCTGAACTAATGGAGATACACATTTCTATATTCCGAGCTCTCAAATGGCTTGTTACGAAGCGACGGAAATAATTATGACGTCACTATGGATGACTCATGTCCGTGTAAATTTATTCCATTGCATCTTACGGTCCATACATAACGTGGCTCCCTACGTGTTTACCTGCTGATACAATAATATATTCCAGCATGGAATTCATGTGTTTATTTGGCTATATGGGTTTTGTGTATTATTTCATTTCATTTGTGTGTGTGTGTGTGAGAGAGAGAGAGATGAAGCATACTTTCTCTTGTAAATGTAAGCTCATTTTCATATCAATTCAGATGAGTGTATACATATTTCAATTTACCTCCTAAATAAATTTAAAGAACCTGTATCTGATATACTCTCTCTCTCTCTCTCTCTCTCTCTCTATATATATATATATATAACTAAATGTTCTTTGTTTATAACACAAAACCTTTATTGGAGTTTATTATGATCCGAAGAGAAGATATGACATATATATATTGAAAAGAGACATTATGTTAGAGTATAATGGAAAGACAACTTGCACAACTCTCTTGTGTATACGTATGTATATAATAATATGCGTCCAGTGGTTGCTCATGTAGTGACTTAAATGATCGTTATAAATATGCACAATCACACATATACATAATACAGAGATATTTCGGCAGTTATTCAATAGCAAGAATAAAATTATTCATTAGGCAAAAACAGAGGTTTTAGGGTTCTTCGGACGTGTGAGTGCACGCGCTATGGCTATGGAGATGACGCGAGGAGAGATCTTCGAGATGAGGAGGAGATCACGGTAAGTGCAAATTTGTACATTTTGATTTCTGATATTTCTGTGTGGGGAGTCGATGTTTACCACGGCAGTGCAAATATAGCAAACAGCAGCATTGTAGACACCAATGTAGCAGATAATTAGCGATCACGAAGCATGACTGCTGCCAAGTATGTGTAAATTAACTATAACCGTCTTTAATAACTCTTAATATTGTTTATTTAAATTTAACATAGTTTATACATTGTTTTAATTGGGTACTTATATTGTTTATTTTTTCTATAGGCAATTTTATCTTAATTTAAAACAATCGAAGGTCTTTGGCATTGCAAAGAATCTTGTAAAGTACGTATTACATTTTATTGTATAGCTTCATTCATAGATAAATGGACACACACACATACACACACACACAAAAGTTACAATAATTGTGAAACTAAGATTGTTAATTCTTACTATAGGTGGGTGTCAACAAATCGTCATGTACCAAGGTCTCTGTCTCTCATACATATATTTTATTTATTTTTTCAAAGGCACAACGAAGGCACTGAACTTAGCCAAGTTTTAGTCCCTCAGGGACAGTAAAGGTAATTTACACTAATTAAAATATAGATCTTATACATCCATGAATACATACTTTCTCTATATGTATTATATATACATATTAAAAGCAATCACATGTAGATAGATGAAAATTATGTATATATAATTCATTTGCTATAGACATTATTAAATATTAAATTTTTATAGGGTGACTATAATTATAATTGAAGAAGTATTAAATTATTTATAGATTACGATTAAATTTGGTAAAATTGAAAACTGTGCAGTTCTTAGAGCTGGTTTATGTGAGTTTTTTCTGTTTTATTTTGATCACAGTCGTATTTGTCGATTTAATTATTTATTTAAGATTAAATTGCTATTTATTTTTATTTATAAGTTAGATATGAGTTTTTTTTATATTTCTCTTAATGTATTAATTATGAATAAATTTAATGTAGAAGTGCATGTTATTAATGAAATATATTACATGTTTAGTTAATATAAAAATTGTACAGTTTATTAATTGATATGAATATTGTACAGTTTTTTTTTTTTTTTTTTTTGTAATGTTTATGATGATTTTGTATGCTATCGTATTAAATCGTGCAAAGAATTAATTATGTTCTTGAAAGTTTTATTAATAAGTAACTCTCTTTTATTATATAAAAATAATATATATTTGTATTTTACAATTATAATTTTGATAATATCTATTAACAACTAATTATATAGTTATTAATGTTATTAATATTTATTGTCAATTGTTTGGGAAAGATGATTGGTTTTAAATGTTATATAATTTGTTTTTTCCTTGTTTTGTGCAGTGAGATTATATTTTTTAAATATAGTTTTAAAGTTATTTTGTCTTATTCTTTTTATTATTGTCAATGCAACTTATTAAGACTGCTGCTTTAAATGTTATATTGTGGAGGGAATTCGATATCTTAAAGATTAATAATGATTTTTTTTTCGAGATAATTACGCATGTTATATTAATTTTAATTTTTTTTGTTGAATCAGAATTAGTATAACATGTGTAATTATTTCGGAGAAAAAAAATATTATTGACCTTTTAAAGTAACAGTTCCTTCTGTAATATTTTATTTATATCTTATCTAAAGTAGCAAGGTTGGTGATTGTGATAATGATAAAAAAAGCAGTGAAACGAAATAATTTTGAAACTGTATTAAAAAATATAGTTTCATTGTGTAAAACAAAAAAAGAATAACTCATACAACTTATGAAATTAGTTATATTTTCTTAATAATATAGATGTCAATAATAAATATTAATAATATTAATAAATATGTAATTGTTAATAAATGTTATTAAAATCACAATTGTAAAATGTAAATATGTATTATTTTTATATAATGAGAGAAAGCTTCTTAACAATGAAATTTTTAAGAATAAGATTAAATTTAAATAATAACGTACAAAGTCATTATAAACATTACAAAGAAAATAAATTGTACAATATTCGTTTTAACTAGGTATGTAACATATTTGTCAATAACATTCACCACTACATTAAACTTATTTATAATTAGTACATTAAAAGAGATAAGAAAGAGAGAGAGACTCACATTTAATTTACAAATAAAAGATAACAGCGATGTAATCTTAAATAAATAATTAAATCGACCAACACTACCGTAATAAAAACAAAGTAAAGAAAATTTGTATATACCATCTTTAAAAACTTTATGGTTTTCAATCTTACCAAGTTCGACTGTAATTTATAAATAATTCAGTGCTTTTTCAATTGTAATGACATTTTATTTTTAAAAAGTGATAATTATTAAATTCTTATACTTCATTAATAATATTATAAATTATTACTGTTCTCATTTTAAAGTCTAAAAGTTTATTTTTCTAATTACTTTTAAATATTTGACAGCCTTGACATAATTCAATAAATATTACAATATTTGAATAGTTAAAACATTTAACATCTTTGTTAAATAAATAACCCCCATGAGATTTCATACACGTTGAAATGTATAGTTTATTCTAAAATATTATAAATTTTTTTTATTAATTTTTAAGATTATGTATTGAAATTAAAAAATAACACAAACTTCAATTAATCAATTTTATTATCACATTATTTTTGTTAACCACTTTTGTGATAAATCTTTTTCAAATTTGTGACAAAATGATCATTATTAAATTATTATATAACTTATAAATCATATTAAAGTTAAAAGTTCATTTTTCTAGTTAATAAACTCCCCATCTAAATGTGATTTTAAAAAATATCTTTATGTATGCAATCCCATCAGAATTATTTATTTAATAAACATATTTACACTCAATATAACATAATTTACTATTTAAAATCTCTAAATAATTAAAATATTTAATGTTCAATTTTTATTATTGTATTTTATATCTTTTAATAACTTCTAAATACTTGACATCCTTGATGTATACTTTTCCCTATATTTTGTCTTTATTAGTTGCATTTATATTGCTTATCTTTCACACTTACATTATAAATATAAATAAATTTATGCTTTGTTAATAAGCTATATATTAAGATATTAAAGTATTATTTATAAGAACATATATATTAAATATATACATTATAAATTAAAATTTCTTATTATTTAAAATTATTAATTATTTATATATGTTTTAAAACGCATATGGTTTCTATACAGTGCTCTATTTATGCATTATGAAATATTAATATTTCTATACTTTTTATACACATTTTATAACTAAATTAAGAATAACAGCTGATATATTAATAAATTAGAGCACAGAAAATATACACAATATCTAGCTAATTAAAAGTATATAATTATTAATATAACTTTAGTGAGTTTATTTCTAAGTTGGACTCTTAAAATCGTGTAATTTCTGAATATGCTTATTATATCGAAGAGATTCAATCTTAGCCATTCGTCGAGAGTCCCAAAAACCAAATCTGATTAACATATTTTAAGCATATTCTAAAGCAAATTTAACATATTTTTTGAATATGTATATTTACTTAATCAAATTATTACAACTTCAAGAAAGGTTGTTTGAGATGACTTTTACTTCTAGGTTTCAATATTTATTCAGAGATAAAATGTCAAAATATAAACAATTCAATGAATGCTTACATAATAAACTATATACTTTGTTCTAACATACTATAAAAAATACTTGTTATTTTTTGCTTATTAGCTAAACCTTCTTAATCTCGACTTTATATACAACACATGCAACACTAAGTGTAGTTCAATTTAATCAAAGACATTTATTCGGGTATACACGCTGAATATATTTAACGGCAATGGTGTTTGTGTGTGTCGATAGATACAGATATAACGCGCACATGACATTTGGATATATATTAAGTAAATGTATTTTGATTCCAAAAATACATACGATATATATACACGTATATCTCATAGCGAGTGCACACAAATATATCTAAAATACGCTCCTTGTTGTCAGGTTTATATTATATATTGCAGCGTAGAAGCAGACATAACTGTATGAATGTATGTGCCCTGTATTCACCATGGAATTGGACTCGTATATATATATGCATGGGACACTCGCAGAACACGGCCCCCCCTTTAGGACGTGTATAAAAAATAAAAGGAAAATTCACATTTACCTTAATTCCCAGGGGTTTCTTATATATAACATACACTAAAAACCCATTCATAAATGCATTTAAATAAAAAATATATATTAATTCAGAAATGCATTAACCCTAAGGGCCATTACGTTTTAATTTTTTAATTTTCAATAAGGATTTGATGTTTTTTTAATTTATATCATTAAATTTTTCTCATGTCATACCACACGGTGTCCTAAATCCCTCCTAAATAATATTGGGAATAAAGGGGGCCGTATTCTATTAGCCCACACCGAATAATACAGACAAACCATGTAGCCACCGGTTGTAAGTAATGTTAGAATCGGTTTGTTGCATCTAGCCACATCCAGGGCCATGCTAGACTCAGCAGGTAAACACGATATATGAATACGTCATAATTATTTCTGTCGCCATAATTAAGTTAACTAAGCTACTCGAAAAATTCTTATCATTCTTACTTCATATTCTAATTACATTCTTAAAAAATGTATTATTTAATACTTTTCTTTCATGTAAGAGACTCTTTAAATGGTTTTGTTTTAATTTTAATTTTTTTTTTTCATTTGAACAAGATCATTTCAACATTTTTCTTAACAAAACCTTATTATTTATTGGAGGCATGTAAATCTAAATCCCTTTAAAAATGTTCTTATGATTTAAAAGATAGGAATTTTAACACTCACATATATTTCTATTAAGAAATTATTCTTTAATAAAAATACTTGCAACTCCTTTATATAACATATGAAAACTTAATATACCATTTTTAAAAACATATTTAATTCTGGCATAAGAATTTTCACTATCCATACTCCTCATAACAGGCGGATCAGTTTAAACTTATGTGTTAAAAATTTGATCATGTTCTTTTCTGTGGGACATAGTCCGCTATACCTTTTAAACAAGAGCTTTTTTAAACGGCCAAGATCTTCCTTTGCCAGCATGCCAAGTTTGTGCCCGTCCATGATTTAGCTTTATCTAGCCATCCGATTAAAACTTTGACGGTTCAGATCTATTTAAAGAGGCATGAGTAAAGATTAATAAATAGGCCCTTATGGGGAGGATTCTCATTTGATATTACCAATTAATAAACACTAAGAATCTAAAATTACAATAATAAAATTAAAAACTAATTCTAATTATCCTGCTATTCTTGTAATCTAAGTTATTTAATGAAAAATTAACACACCCATACAAAACATATACAATACACACACCATATTTGTATATTCACTTTGTAGACCTTTTAATATTAATTTTTTCAAAAGTAAAAGAAAGTTCTTAAATAATAATAACCCAAATGTTCATAAATTTTTAAGCTGAATTTTTACCATATGATTTACAATTAACTCTAAACCCTAAACCCTAAACCCCGTGTATGTATTGTATATGTTTTGTATGGGTGCGTTAACTTTATTAAAAAAGAACATGATCCAATTTTACTAGTGAAAATATCCTCTGTCAAAGTTAAATATGTTTTTTAATTGAATTTTCCTATGCTATATAAAAGAGTTGCAAGTTTTTTTATTATTAAAGAACAATTTCTTAATAAAAATATAAGTGAGTGTTAATATTCCAATGTTTTAAATCATAATAACATTTGAAAGGTGCAGAGTGGATTTAGATTTACACGAGACTTTTAAATTAAACAGTACTCCAATAACTGAATAAGCTTTAACAAGGTATTTTTAAGAAAAATGTTGAAATGATCTTGTTTAAATGAAAATTAAACCTTTTCAAGAAAAGCATTAAAGTAAATTGTTTAAAAATATAATTATAATATGGAAGTTCGACGGAAATAAATATGACGTCACTATGGATGACTCATGACTTCATCTCCACCGTGTAAATTTATTCCATTGCATCTTACGGTCCATACATAACGTGGCTCCCTACGTGTTTACCTGCTGATACAATAATATATTCCAGCATGGAAATTCATGTGTTTATTACTTGGCTATGTGTATTATTTCATTTCATTGTGTGTATGTGTGTGTGTGTAAGAGAGAGAGAGAGAGAGATGAAGCATACTTTCTCTTATAAATGTAAGCTCATTTTCATATCAATTCAGATGAATGTATACATATTTCAATTTACCTCCTAAATAAATAAGCTTATGTAAAGAACCTGTATCTGATATACCTATATATATAACTAAATGTTCTCTGTTTATAACACAAAACCTTTATTGGAGTTTATTATGATCCAATATATATACACACACATTAATTACACAGATCGACTAGAGTACGTGTTTGTGTATGTGTATTTGTACTTGGAATAGAAGATAGAACATATATATATTGAAAAGACACATTATGTTAGAGTATAATGGAAAGACAACTTGCACAACTCTCCTGTATACGTATGTATATAATAATATGCTTGCCCATGTAATGACTTAAATGATCGTTATAACTATGAATAATCACACGTATGTATATAATAATATGCTTGCTCATGTAGTGACTTAAATGATCGTTAAACTATGAAACAATCACACATAATACATAATACAGAGATATTTCGGCAGTTATTCGTACACACACACATCAATTACATTAGGGCAAAAACAGAGGGTTTAGGGTTCTTCGGACGTGTGAAGAGATCCAGGGTGCACGCGCTATGGCTATGGAGATGACGCGAGGAGAGATCTTCGAGTTTCCACGACCAGCGTTTGATGAGGAGGAGATCACGGTAAGTGCAAATTTGTACATTTTGATTTCTGATATTTCTGTGTGGGGGAGTCGATGTTTACCACGGCAGTGCAAATATAGCAAACAGAAGCATTGTAGACACCAATGTAGCTTAATCGGGTATAGGCAATTTTATCTTAATTTAAAACAATCGAAGGTCTTTGGCATTGCAAAGAATCTTGTAAAGTACGTATCACACTTTATTATATAACTTCATTCATAGATAAATGGACACACACACACACACACAAAAGTTACAATAATTGTGAAACTAAGATTGTTAATTCTTACTATAGGTGAGTGTCAATAAACCGTTATGTACCAAGGTCTCTGTCTCTCATATATATATTTATTTGTTTTTTCAAAGGCATAGCAGTCAACGAGGAGATTGAAGGTACTGAAACTTAACAACCAAGTTTTAGTCTCTCAGGGACAGTGGAAGTAATTTACACTAATTAAAATTTAATTAGATAGTTTTCTATACTATAGTAGTCTACACACATATATACACACACATGCATGTAAGCACATGTATTTGTGTGTAATGTGCATACAGATCTTATACATCCATGAATACATATATATAATTTCTTTATCTATATGTATTATATATAATATTAATAAGCAACCACATGTAGATAGATGAAAACCATGTATATGTAATTCATTTACTATAGACATTATTAAATATTAAATTTTTACAGGGTGACTATCATTATAGTTGAAGAAGTGTTGGACTATTTATAAATTCGATTGGACTTGATAAGATTGAAGATCGTAAAGTTTTTAGAGATGGTTTATGTGAGTTTTTTCTGTTTTGTTTTTATTATGGTTGTATTGGTCGATTTAATTATTATTTAAGACTAAATCACTATCTACCTTTCACTTATAAGTTAGACATGAATTTCTTTTTTTTTTATTTTTCTTAATGTATTAATTATGAATAAATTTAATATAATGGTGCATGTTATTAAGAAAATATATTACATGCCTAGTTGATATGAATATTATATAGTTTATTTTATTTGTAGTGTTCATGATTATTTTGTACGTTATTATATAAACCTTATAAAGGATTAATTGTGTTTTATTAATAAGCAATTCTTTCTCATTATATAAAAATAATACATATTTGCATTTTAAAATTGTGGTTTTGATAATATCTGTTAACAGTTACATGGTTGTTAATGTTATTAATATTTATTGTTAACATTTATGTTATTTGAAAAAGATGATCGATTTCAGAAGTTATATAGTTCGTTCTTTCTTTCCTTATTTTATGTAGTGGGATTATGTTTTTTTAATATAATTTTAAAATTATTTTGTTCCATTCCTTCTTTTGTCATTGTCATTACAATTTATTAAAACTTTGTTACTTTAAATGTTGTACTGTGGAGGAGACTTGATATCTTGAAATGTTAAGGATGATTTCTTTTCTTTTAAGTAATTACGCATGTTATTTAAATTTTAGTTTTTTGTTAAATATTGAATTAAAGTGAGTATAACATGTGTAATTATTTTGGAAAGGAAAATTATTATTGACCTTCCAAAATAGCAAATTCTTTTTGTAATACCTTATTTAAAATAGCAGGGTTATTATGAGTTATAATGATGTGATAAAAAAAATAGTGAAACAAAATAATCTTGAAATTATATTAAAGAAACATAGCCTTATGTGTAAAATAAAGAAAGAATGGTCTATACAGCTTATGAAATCATTCCTTAACAACATAAATGTCAATAATAAATATTAATGACAAATAAATATGTAATTGTTAATAAATATTATTAAAACCACAATTGTAAAATGTAAATATGTATTACTTTTATATAATAAGAAAAAGCTTTTTAATAATAAAACTTTTAAGAACACAACTAGTCTTTAGAGTTTAAATAATAACATACAAAGTCATTATGAACATTACAAAGAAAACAGATTGTACAATATTCATTTTAACTAGGCATGTAACATATTTGTTAATAACATGCACCACTACATCAAACTTATTCATAATTAATACATTAAAAGAGATAAAAAAAAAGAGAAAGAGACTCACATCTAATTCACAAATAAAGAATAGATGGCGATTTAATCTTGAATAAATAATTAATTCGATTAACATAACCGTGATAAAAACAAAACAAAGAAAATTCGTATATACCATCTTTGAAAACTTTATGATTTTTAATTTCATTAAATTCACTGTAATTTATAAATAGTCCAACACTTCTTCAATTATAGTGACATTTTATTTTTAAAAAATGATAATTATTAAATTCTTATACTTTACTAATAATATTATAAATTGTTATTGCTCTCATTTTAAGGTCTGAAAGTTTATTTTTCTAATTACTTATAAATATTTAACATCTTTAACACAATTCAATAAATATCACAATATCTAAATAGTTAAAACATTTAACATGTTTGTTAAATAAATAACCTCCATGGGATTTCATACACGTTGAAATGTATAGTTTATTCAAAAAAATTATAAAAAAAAATTACTAATTTTTAGGTTTAGGTTTATTAGTTATATTTATGTATTGAAATTAAAAAATAACACAAACTTTAATTAATCAATTTTATCATCACATTAACCACTTTTGTCATAACTCTTTTTTAAATTTGTGACAAAATGATCGTTATTAAATTATTATATTTTTTAATAAACTTATAAATCATTTTAAAATCAAAAGTTCATTTTTCTAACCAATAGTAACTCCTTATCTAAATGTGATTTGAAAAAATATTCTACCATAACATGTATGTAATCCCATCAAGATTATTTATTTAACAAACATATTTACACATAATATAACACAATTTACTATTTAAAATTTCTGGATAAATAAAATATTTACTGTTTAATTTCTATATGCAGAATTATGTATTTTATGTTTTAATAACTTCTAAATACTTGACATCCTTAATGTATACTTTTCCCTATATTTTGTTTTTAATTAATTACATCTATAGAATTTCATATTGCTTATCTTTCACACTTACATTATAAATATAAATAAATTTATGCTTTGTTAATAAGCTATATATTAAGATATTAAAGTATTATTTATAAGAACATATATATTAAATATATACATTTTAATTAAAATTAAAATCTCTTATTATTTAAAATTATTAATTATTTTTATATGTTTTAAAACGCATATGGTTTTTATACAGTGCTCTATTTATGCATTATGAAATATTAATGTTTCTATACTTTTTATACACATTTATAACTAAATTAAGAATAACAGCTGATATATTAATAAATTAGAGCACACAAAATATACACAATATCTAGCTAATTAAAAGTATATAATCCTTAATATAGTTATTATTCTTAACTTTAGTGAGTTTATTTCTAAGTTGGATTCTTAAAATCGATAGATTTATTAAATATAATTTTTGCATATGCTTATTCTATAGAAGAGATTCAATCTTAGCCATTCATCGAGAGTCTCAAAAATCAAATCTGGTTAACATATTTGAAGCATATTCTAAAGCAAATTTAACATATTTTAGCATATTTTTAAATATGTATATTTACTTAATGTAAGCACAAATTATTACAACTTCAAGAAAGGTGTAGAACTATGTTTGAGATGACTTTTTTTTCTAGGTTTCAATATTCATTCAGAGATAAAATGTCAAAATATAACAATTCAATGAATGCTTACATGCTATAAAAAAATACTTGTTATTTTTTGCTTATTAGCTAAACCTTCTTAATCTCGACTATATATACAACACATGCAACAGTAAGTGTAGTTCAATTTAATCAAAGACATTTATTCAGGTATACACGCTGCTTTATGCTGAATATATTTACCGGGAGTCAATGGTGTTTGTGTGTGTCCATAGATACCTCTATAAAGCGCACATGACATTTGGATATATATTAAGTGTATCTTGATTCCGAAGATACATACGATATATATACACGTATATCTCATAGCGAGTGCACACAAATATATCTAAAATATGCTCCTTGTTGTCAGGTTTATATTATATATTGCAGCCTAGAAGCAGACATAACTGTATGAATGTATGTGCCTTGTATTCACCATGGAATTGGACATATATATATATATATATATATATATATATATGCATCCTGTATATATAAATGGACTCTTACATAAAGATACCACACCTCTCTCTCTTCTCTCTCACACACACACACAATAATACAGACAAACCATGTAGCCACCGGTTGCAAGTAATGTTAGAATCGGTTTGTTGAATCTAGCCACATCCAAGGGCCATGCTGGACTCAGCAGCTAAGCACGTCCGAGCCACGTTATAATCGGATGATGCAATGTTTCTCCACCGTGTCTTTATACACGGTGGAGATGAAGAAACGATACAGAATACAGAGAATACGTCATAATTATTTCTGTCGCTTGATAACAAGCCATAGTTAAGTTAACTAAGCTACTTGAAAAATTCTTATCATTCTTGCTTCCATATTCTAATTACATTCTTAAAAATGTATTATTTAATACTTTTCTTTCATGTAAGAGACTCTTTAAATGGTTTTGTTTTAATTTTAATTATTTTTTTTCATTTGAACAAGATCATTTCCACATTTTTTCTTAACAAAACCTTGTTAAAGCTTATTATTGATTGAGTTATTGGAGGACTATATAATATTTAGAAGTCTCGTGTAAATCTAAATCCCTTTAAAAATGTTCTTATGATTTAAAAGATAGGACCCACATATATTTCTATTAAGAAATTGTTCTATAATAAAAATATTTGCAACTCCTTTATATAGCATAGGAAAACTTAATATAACATTTTTAAAAACATATTTAACTCTGGCATAGGAATTTTTCACTGTCCATACTCCTCATAATAAACACTAAGAATCTAAATTTACAATATTAAATAATAAAATTAAAACCTAATTCTAATTGTCCTGCTATTCTTGTAATCCAAGTTATTTAATGAAAACTTAACACACCCGTACAAAACATATACAATACACACACCCCATATTTGTATATTCACTTTGTAGACCTTCTAATATTAATTTTTTTAAAAGTAAAAGAAATTTCTTAGATAATAATAACCCAAATGTTCATAAATTTTTAAGCTGATTTTTTACCACCTCAACAATATGATTTTATTAACTTTAACAAAATTATACCTAACATGATATACGCAATTTATACGGAAACATTCTAAAATTAAAGTCCTCCATATGATGTGGCATCATGAGTTAATTTTAACAGAAGAAAATATTTAAATTTAAAATTAAAAATTGCTAATTTGTTTAGACAGAATTAAATTACAGTTAATAAGGAGGCATGGCAATAAAATATTTAAATAGACAAGCACTTTATATTTTGTTATTTTTGCACACATGGTGCTTATGTCATAAGGCGGTATGCTATCAAAGTATATGCGGCTGTTTCAAAAAATCATAAACCTAATGGACGGTTTATAGTTTGTTGATGGCTGTGCTCTTCCAAGAGCCGATTTGAAGAATCAGAACAAGAATTATACAGAAATGTTTAAGAAGATGAATCGTGGAATGAAATCAAGCCGCCAGGTTCATATGTGTGTATGTGTGTGCGCGTGCGTGTGTGTCACAGTGTTACATATAAAATAACACAATAAATCTTTGAATGAAATTAGGCCCCAGAAAAGAGAGAGTCTCCATATATTATACATAAAAACACAAACACGTCTATATCTGGTCTTCAAAGTATGTATATGCATTTATGCATGCGTGTGTGTGTGTGTGTGATAACATTTCATATAGAATATTAGAACACTCTTACCGCATACACAGTTGTAGTATTCATAATGTGGAAGATTTCTGGGAAATGAATATCTCTCTCTCTCTCTCTCTCCACACACACACACACACACAACACTTTGTCTGTGTTTATATGTACGTACACACGTGTGTATGTATGCATATATTTATGTATGTATTTTTAAGAACTGCAATGAAGATAGAAAGGAGCACAAGTTTCCACCAGTGGAGGAGATAGAAACCCACTTGAGGAACAGACAAAGCGAGATCTTCCCTGGGAATCTCCTATCTGTAGAAGGTGGAATAAAAGAGAGGCTGAGCAACGATCTGGTCCGTCGATTTCACAAGCAAGTCCCCGAACAAACATGGCACTGGCTCATACAAGCTCTCTGTGCAAACATCCATGTTATGGGAAGGAGAGACTTCTCAGGGAAGCACTGGAGTTCATCGACTCCCTGGGTGAAGGAAACCTCGAGAGGTGTGGCTACAACAATGCCTTAGTTGGAGCCTATGCAACGATTAACGACTTCGACATGGTGCTCCAGACACTGACGAAGATGAAAACATTGCATACAGTCACATTATTCAGGTACAGAAAGAGCCGGTGTGTGAGAGAGAGGAGGGGGGCATGGCGAACAACATTCTGGTTAATATCATTTTAATGTCTCTCTCTCTCTCTCTCTCTCACACACACACACACACACACACACATGACCGCAAATGCATGTGAAGCTTATGTACAACACATACCACAGAGAAGCTCTTTACCAACTTCTTGCAGGCTTGTAGATGCAAAGGTACTGAATGACATAGTATATGCTTGTGGAGGGACACGGAGGCCGAATGAGGGCCTGAGGAAGATGCGGATACACGGTAGACAATGAGAGCTATGTATCACTGATTCAGGCACTGGGGAGGACCTCAGAAGCAGAGCATATTCTTGGGGAGATGAACAGCAGGGGGCATACGCCGAACCTGAAAACACTTCTAGCGGGTTATCGAGTTAAACCGGATAGAGAACCTACTGAAGACTTTGAAGGATGGTATAGCAATCGACAAGGTCACATACTGCATACTTATAGATGCATATTCTCGTGCGGGGCTCATGGATACACTAGAGAGTCTTTACCAAGAGATGCGTGACAAGGATATACGGCCAAATACGTATATGTACGCCAGGATGATAACTACAGGACAGTGGATAGGCTTCTAAGAGAGATGCAGCATTATGGAGTTCCTCCGAGCTGGCATATACTCAATGTGATTATAAACAGCATTGCTATAGCGAGGCAACCACAGCCAAGCGCTGCTTTTGAGAAAATACAGGAGAGCGGGATCAAACCGGACGTTGTTACCTGGAATTTCTTTGATTGATGCATATTGTAAAGCAGGCAAGCCCCTTGAAGCTAAGAAGATATATTATAGAATGGTTATTGGGGGCTGGACACCTGTTGCTAGGACTTTCAATATCATTATCAATGACCTTGGCGAGCAGGTGTGCGTGCGTGCGTGCGTGCGTGCGTGTGTGCGTGAGAGAGAGAGAGAGTATTAATAATATGTGTTTTAATTTATATTCATCATCAATGTTTGGAAGTATTTGTTTGTTATGTAAACCATTTATTTATTGTATTAATTTTAATTTATATGGAAAGGTCTCCAGGTGTAGTCTGCTAGATAAGTCCCATCCACAAAAAGGCACAAAATACATAAAATATTAACACACACTTTGGAGAAATACTAAAACATAATCGCTCCGACCAACTTCGAGACACACACACACACACATAGCACGCACACAGACATTTTTTACATTCACGCATGTATTAAAATGCAACAGTATAATATAATAATGTAATATTGGTAACTCATGTCTCAAGATCACATGGTCATAATAATGATTTTGATTGTATGGCTATATATTTACATTATTCGAACCCTTTTATTGAAAGAATAATTGAACCATATATTTTCAAATAAGGAGAATAAGAGCAACATTTTGACTTCTAACTTATAACTAATTGAAATCACATACTAAGGAAATAATTAATCATAATTTATATAATTATGTATATCTATTAAACAGGCATTTGCATAGTTAATTTGAAACAAGTTTATGAGTTGTACAATATTTAATCTTAAACCAAGTTGTCTAATTTCAAGTTTGACAATATAAAATAAATTAATAATGAGTAATAAGCTACAATGAGTACTTTTGGATTTCAATTTATTTAATATAGACTAAATTTTATATAAAATTTCAAATATATCTTGATAAATAATTGTTTTAAGACATTTAATATGAATTTTGATCTTTTAAGTGTTATAGAAAATTTTAATTATAATATTAATACATCATCAATATTTAAACAGAACTTGTAATGCACGTTGTAACTAAAGTGGGCATGATACGTGAAAATGGGAATATAAAATAAATTACTAATTAATACTTAAGTTTTAATTATTAATTAATCATTTAATTAATATGTAATTAAGCCTTAAATATTAATTAATTAATTAATTAATCCTTCAATAACCTTACTTAGTAAGGAATATTCCTAAAATATCTTAGAATATTCATATTATTCTAAAAATAGTTTACAATAATGAAGAAATACTATCAAACATAATTACAAATGAAATCATTTCTTATCAACATGTTAATTTTTTATAAATACTTTCTTCCTATCATACAAGAAATCTCTCATTTTGTCTAAATCATCACTCTCCGGATTAATCAAATCATTTTGGTCAATATCTTGATGTTGTTGCCACCACTTAACACTCTCACGAATGCAATTGGGAGTTGCCATCCTTGTTAATACATAAGATGTAATAAGAAGGTCTGCATAAAGGCTCATCTAAAAATGACGTTCCTTAAGAATAATATTATAAAGCGCCCGGTTGCTATCCTTCATTTTATAAAATTCAAATCACGAGAAAGAAAAGCTTCAGGAAATGTATGATACGGTGGATACTGCTCACAAAAATTTTCGAGATTCTTCTTTCTGAGGCACGTATCCAAGTAGTTCACTAGCTCATCCATGATATCGGTATCAGAATATGGATCGAAAGTGATTGGATGAATACAAGCAATGTTTTGGTTGAGCATAGCCTTCTGAGGAGAGTCGTCTACTACTAAGATATGTGCATTCTTCATTATCCTTAAGCGACTGATCTCCCCATGAGTCCCAATTATTCTTTCATTCTTGAAGAAGTATGGCTTGCTTTCCTTTCTTATATTGTGAAATTCGAGAGGTTTATAACACATTCGCTGGTCAAAAATCCAATCTTTACGAATCACCTCTTCTGCAACACTACAATGTTTCTTAAGTAAATTCAACAGCGGTGTTAAGTTATGAATCTGCATGCATGACCAAATCCCCACAAGCGCACCCATCTCCTTAAGCTTTTGAAAGAGACGATCCAACCCTGGACGAAAAATAATATCATATCGAAATTTACCATGACAAGGAATGAAATCTCCTTGTTTGATTTCTTTTTTCCTATCCTCGGGCCTTTGTCGATGAAGCAGAACACCATTGACATCCAACAACACAATATGGCCATGAGTAACATGAGATAGCGTTGCCTCTTGAATACTTTGCAAATCACTTGTTTGCTCCCTTTCACATTTATCCGTTGCCACTATCTCGTTGCCTATCCCTTCATTTTAATTGTACATCATCCTTACAAGATTCAGATATTGCATGCGCTGAAGAAATTGATTTCGGAACTGAAGCCAATAAAAATGATGATGAAAAACTGAAGTGGCCCCCATGGTAACGATGTTTTGAGCTGCATTATTATCCATTTCCTGCATGAACTCTGTCATTCTGACATGTGGCACAAGAAATTGTCGCCAAACCCCTCTCTTACCTCATGCCAATGCTGAAAATCCATGTTCTCAATTGTTTCATTACATCTGCAAAATGATAATTAGCTGACCTTAAAATTATCAAGGTATATTATTTACCTTGTTAATGTGTGACCCATGTTTGAACTAAAAGCTTCATTAATCCTTGAGAATTTATTTTCTGTACAAATATAAACGAAATATACAAAAATGCCTTATGTTACACTCATTTACAACTATTCGTCACTCTAAAATTCATTAACAATTCTTCTTCGCTATTACCTTCTGAGTGAGGCGAAGAAGGTCTAAGCCGCTTGTGAGATGGTTCAAGATCTTCTGCATCTTCTATTGATGTTTCCATGGGTAATGGAGTGTGCAATGTTCTGTACTCCTCGAGATAACTTCCGGTCTAATATCTGATTGAAGTTCGTCCTCAGACTCCGACATTGAACCAGATTCGTCTTCAGAGCTATCGCACTTATCTGGAGGGAACTTTCTCAAATACTCCTTTATGGATTCGTTGGGGTATCAGTTGAGAACCTATCTATCCACTTGTTCAGGTCCTCAACCATGGTCTTATCCTTTTCAACGGCAAATACACATGTATGCCGAAGGTAACACTCCTTCAAGACGGACCCCCTAGTGCAGTAGTCAAAAACCCACGCATCACTGTGAGGACCCCTGATCAAGTTGACGATGCTCCGTGCCGCTTGACTTGTGATGTTTGGATAACGTACATTGCCGAATACGTCACTCTCACCTATCGGTGTATCGGATGGAGGTTCAGGGCCGTTGGAGTGCAAACAGATGCCTGGCCAGTCATTTGGAAGTTTGAAATTGTTTGGCGCATTCCTAACAACCAAGTGAACAACCGAATCAATGCACTTCGGATCAGCATCATTCATATAAAATCCTGTCCAACGATGTTATTCTTCTTGGCAAAGGAGAAGGCAAAGGTATCGGTGACATGAGCAAGAATCAAGAAATAAATACCTGAAAACGTAGATATCAGTCAAGAGTGCAAGTATGAATTCAATAATAAATACCTTCTTTATACATGCTTGCACGGCTAAGTTTCTCCACCAATCCTCTAGTGTCCTGTCTGTCGAAGGATTTTTTGACACCCGCCGATCCATCACGAACAATTGAAACGGTTTCCTACAAGCAGTGATGGTACCCCATAAAGTCTCCGAATCCAACAACAAACATCTGTAGGGCTTGTCGTGATTCGTAGCATCCTCCTTTATAAGGTTCAACTCGGTTCTCCGCTGCTGAAGGACTGCCATAAGAGAAGGCGTCATCGCAATGTTCTCCTTTTTGGCGTTGGCGTGCAATAGATTCTTGCCCAGATCTTCCGATTGATTCACCCATTCGACAAGCATATCATCATTTGTCACATGCAAATATTTGTGACCTCTTCGTATGTTGAAGCCGAAATCCAACCCAGTTTGTGGCAGTGTATTCCCAACCACTCCTTGAAGTGCCTGACCGTCTTCAACTCCATTGCCTTGAGATGAAAAGGAGAGGTGGGCTGCTGTTGTTTGTAATTTGCCATCATCACCAAATCAGCCAAGACTTCCATCTCCTCCATCGTTGTTCCATTTAAAGGCTTCAACCATGTGAGCTTGAAATCGTTGTCTACATCCTTTATATTGAACAGACTTAGCCTTCGGCGTCTTACTGGGTTTCTTTGCAGACTTCTCTGAGGGCTCCACTTCACTTGTCTGCTTCTTCTTCAGTGTTCCTTTTGCAAAGGATTCCATAATCCCCAACCATTTGCAAAGATCCTATCCTCGGGACAAGAAATCAACATCATCAAAAAGGATGTTTCCTTCCCCCACCTGGGCAAAATCAACTGCTACAATTTCTTCAACTCTCTGAGAAAAAGACAGATTAATATACCGGCGAGATAAATCCCGCCCAAACAATTTGCTTACCCGGTATCCGCAGATTGTGTATTCCCTGCGGTAGCTCTTTGTGGTCGCTGAAGAGATTCCCACACGGCTCGCGTGTGTTTGAACTTCTCCCATATTTTGCTGTTGTAGTGGTTGGTGTCTGCAGCGTCCCATTCCGCCGATAACTTATGGTACTGCTCGATTGTGAGATTCGGCTTCGCTAAAAACGCCGATCTTTTTCGTCAGCTTCTCACGGGTATGCTCGGAAAGTTTTGTTGCCATCGTTCCTTTGTTGTGTTCGTCGAGAAGTCGTTGGGCTGCCGTTATTGTGTGCTGGCCACTAATGATGTAGTACTTAACTGATTTTCTATTCTCCGTCTGAACCTTCCTCATTTGTTCCGGTGTTGTGATCCACACTTTGTCAGCGCCTTTGTTTTTCAGTATGCGCACAAAACAGCATTATGTGGAACGGTGTAAGAATTGTCGTCCTTCATCTTCTCCATGAGCTCAGCTACACGTTCCTGATTGAGTGGCCTGTAATTGAAGTTTGGGTTGACGCTGCAATACTTAACCCTACACTGGTAAATCCTATCATCCAACATCATTTCCTTGTGGCTTATTGCAGCATGGGACGCCACAGGTGCAGCTGACAAAACTAATGATTTTTTTACGATCCGAATCAACATGTGTGATCCCCGATTGATGCTGTTCTAAGTTCTCGGCACACTCTTCCAGCTCCCGAAATTTGCTAAGCAAATTGAACGTGATCTGTAAAGAACCTGAGACCAAGCCACCCTCTCAATCTCCTTTATGATGTCGCTGTGTTCTTCTTCAATGTGAAGAGGGAAGATTGCTCCACTTGCTGATTTTCTGTATTGTGAAGCAATATCTCCTGACAATACACCTACTCGATGAGTCTGAAGATCTTCGAAGTAGACATCCAGATGGATCCCCTCCATAGATGGGCTTTCGTTGAGTTGAAGAAGAACTCCAAGGTCAACATCATTAGTGAACACGTGAACGTCATTATCCACAAGTCGACAAAACCACCCGAAATTAATGTTGTAACTGGCGACCTCTGGATCCGAGAACGTGACATTGGATGGAACAGGCATATGTGTCGAGCATCGTTCAATCTGGGTTCACAGCATGCTTTCGGATGCTTGACTAGCACACCCACTTTCCATTGTTTTGCTTGTCCATGCGATGTGACAGAGGTTAGTTTGACAGCAACCATGGTTGTTCCAATGCGCTTCCCGTTTAGTTTGAAATATGGCCAAGTTGATTCCAGAATCCCCCTGCCCATCTCTTCTCCTCTCGTCTTTAATGTCACCTCAATTCCACATCTGAATACAAAAATGATTAGTTCAAGCACATATCCGAGTATAACAGATTTTATTTTAATTCTTACCCAGAATTTGACGACGACTCCATACTAATGACTCGATCTCCTTGTTTAATTAAATCGTCCTTCTGCAAAATAATACACTATGAATACAAATCATATAAAAACGCACACACACTTGTATAAACCCGAATATACAAAAATAATACACAGAGAGAAGTAGACGGAATTAACTGTCCAAAGCTCACCTTTGTGCTAGTGCAAAAGAAAGATAACATTTCGTTTTAGAACCACCACAAATGTGAGCTCTGGACAGTTTTACATAGTTTCCTAGCTTTTACTCGAAATATTATGATAAGATGATAAAAGTAAATAAAATGAGATATGCAACTTATATATACTAATACACATATATATTCACATGGAAGGTGCGGCGGGATTAATCTCGCCACCCCTTCAATGCCTCCTGAAAGAGTGGGCGGATTAATCTCGCCACCTTTCTGGAGGCCTTGAACGGGAGTGCGGAATTAATCTTGCCACCCTTCTCGGTCTCAGAGAGAACTGGGCAGGATTTATTTGGCACACCCCTTCAGTGACTCCAGAAAGGAGGCGGGATTAATCTCGCCCACCATGTAAGGGATGGTTAAATGAATTTCCCACCCTTCCCAGTTCTCTCCATTGGTATGTTGTAAACCTTCTACGTCTCAGACAGAAACGTTTGGGATTGGTCCGACTCACCAATGGAGAAAAAAGGAAGGGTGGCGGGATTCATTCCTCCAACAGGCATTGAAGGCTCGGCGGGATTAATCCCGCCGCCCAGGGCCTTCACTCGGTCCCTATGCGGCGGGATTAATCCCGCCGGACGCCAATTCCCTGCTCAAATCGGGCGGGATTAATCCCGCCGCCTAGGCCTTCAGGCAGGCCTTTGGCGGCGGGATTAATCCCGCCCGATTCCGGCAGGGCAGCGGGATTAATCCCGCCCCCGGCCCTTCACTCGGGCCTAGGCGGCGGGATTAATCCCGCCGGACGCCAATGCCCTGCGCGAAATCGGGCGGATTAATCCCGCCGCCTAGGCCCTTCAGGCAGGCCAATGGCGGCGGGATAAATCCCGCCCGATTCCGCGCAGGGCATGCGTACGCGCGGGATTAATCCCGCCGCCCAGGCCCTTCACTCGGGCTTAGTCGGCGGATTAGACCCTTCACTCGGCCTTAGTCGCGGATTAACGCCAATGCCTTGCGGAATCCGGCGGGATTAATCCCGCCGCCTAGGCCCTTCAGGCAGGCCAATGGCGGCGGATAAATCCCGCCCGATTCCGCGCAGGGCATGCGTACACGGCGGGATTAATCCCGCCGCCCAGGCCCTTCACTCGGGCCTTAGTCGGCAGGATTAATCCCGCCGAACGCCAATGCCATGTGCGGAATCCGGCGGGATTAATCCCGCCGCCTAGGCCCTTCAGGCAGGCCAATGGCGGTGGGATAAATCCGCTCGATTCCGCGCAAGGCATGCGTAGGCAGAGGGATTAATCCTGCCGCCCAGGCCCTTCACTCGGGCCTGAAATGGCGGCGGGATTAATCCCGCCGCTAACACACACACACACAGATATATATATGTATATGTGTGTGTAGGAGAGTGCGTGTGTGTGCCAGAGATAGTCAAATCAGATAAAATTATACAGATACACATACACACTATATGTATATGTATATACGCGTGTGTGTGCGAGAGATAGATAAATAAATAAAATTATACAGATACTGGTACACATAATATATGTATGTATACATAGGTTATATATATATATATATGTGTGTGTGTATATGTATATCGTGTGTATGCGTGTGTGAAACAAATAAAATCATACATATAAACAAACACACACACACACACATATATATACAGGAGTGTGCGTGTGTGTGCGAGAGATACAATTAACAAATCAATAAAATTATACAAATACACACACACACACACACATATATAGATAAATAAATAGAATATATATATATATATATATATATATCTGTGTGTGTATGTATATGTATATATATATTGTGTGTGTATATGTATACGAGTGTGCGTGTGTGCGAGAGATAGAGATCTATAGAGAAGAGAGAGAGAGAAGGAGATATATATATATATATATATATATATATATATATATATATTACATATATATATAATATATATATATATAATATATGTGTGTGTGTGTATGTATACGAGTGTGCGTGTGTGTGCGAGAGATAGAGATCTATAGAGAAGAGAGAGAGAGAAGGAGATATATATATATATACAGATATATATATATATATATATATATATCTGTGTGTGTATATGTATACGAGTGTGCGTGTGTGTGCAAGAGATAGAGATCTATAGAGAAGAGAGAGAGAGAGGAGATATATATATATATATGTATATATATATGTATATATATATGTGTGTGTGGTGTGTGTGTGTGTGTATACGAGTGTGCGTGTGTGTGTGAGAGATAGAGATCTAAATTATATTATTAAGATACACACACATATAAATATATATGTGAATAAAAATAAATAAATAAACTCAGAGGAGCGTGCGTGTGAGAGAGAGAGAGAGATCTCACCTGTGTGGAGAGAGAAGGAGATTTCCACGCCGCCGCCGCCGCCGCCTTACAAACCCTAGGAATATACTTAAACCCTAAAAGGAATAGAATATATATTAACCCTAATTGAATATTCCTTCTAAGTATACTTAAACCCTAAAAGAATAAACTATAAATTCGCCCTAAATGAATATTCTTTCACTATATTATAGCGTGTGCGTGTGCGTGGGTGTATCACATACACCCCAAGAATAAATATCATGTAAGGGTTTAACACGTGTGTGACCATGAGAGTGTTAAAGTTCACCTGCAGCGATACATATATACACACATAGTATTATATACATAGACATACATACATTAGTATATATTAATATTAGAGAGACAGAGTACGGAACATATATGGTGTGTATGTATGAGAGAAGAGTGACATACATATTATGGATCATGCATGGTGTGTATGTTTGAGAAAAGAGAGACAGTACATATTTACATGATCATGCATGGTGGTATGTATGAGAGAAGAGTGAGAGTGTTAACAAATTAAATTCATACACATTGAATATATTAGTAACACACATATACATACACACGTGTATACACACAGACATACATACATATTACATGTGTAAATTCAATATAGGGTTTAGGGTTTAGGGTTAGGATGGATCATGCATGGTGTTTATGTATGAGAGGAGTGAGTGTTATACACAGATATACATTATACATATTACATAATATTGTAACATCAGTACATATTATGGATCATGCATGGTGTGTATGTATGAGAGAAAGACAGGCTACATATTATGGATCATGATCATGCATGGTGTGTATGTATGAGAGAAGGGATTATGCATGGTGACACTGTGTATGTATAAGAGAAGAGATAGAGTGTTAACAAATGAAAATCGTACACATTGCATATATTATATTAGTACACATATATACATACACACGTGTATACACACAGACATACATATATATTACATGTGTAAATTCAATGTGTTACATACACACACACTAAGTACATATAGATTATACATGCGTTGAACATGATGTTTTTCAATAAAGAAGCAACATATAATTTCTCAAGTTTGGTTTAGGGCAATGTACATGTGTGTGCATATGTGTCTCTGTAAGTGCTTCTAATGCGTGTGCACATGTATATATAAATTTATGATTGTGTTTATATATAATATGTGCAAAACAAACATCGAATAATTAAGAAAATAATATTAATATACACACTATGAACATATTTTAAATTATACATAATAATATATGATTTTTATCTAATATATAGCTATATATAGTTTTAATAATATATATTAATTTAAAATTGATAATAAGGTTTACACTAGAATATTCTTGAAATAATAACAATTAATTGAGAAAATCCCATTAATATATACAAATGTAGAATAATAACTGAGATAATTAAGAATAAGACTAATTTAATTATAATAATCATGTTTAATACTGGAATATTCTTTGAATATTAAGAAAATAACAAAGAATATCCCATTAATAGTAGGAAATGTAAATTAATTACTCGAGTAATTAAGAAAATAATAATAATAAACAGACTATGAATATATTTTAAATGATACATAATAATATATCAATTTATTTATTGTATTAGTGTATATATATATAATATAAACTTAATATATATACTTGAATATTAAGAATGTAGAATAATTACAAAAATTTCATAATATTAAACAGCTTGAAGCACTTGAATGACATTAAATGCAATTTTAAAACACTCATTGGAATTGGAGAGTATATATGTCAGACTGTCGGTTATTTGTTTCAATTCATCTTAAATTTTCTTTTCTGTTATTTCAAAAATTTTGAATTTCTGACATAAGTATAATCAGTCTGACATGTAAATTTGAAAATACATTTAATTTCCCACTCAAATTCAGATTTGGTTCTTTCTCCGGCAAGGGTTTCTTCATTTTCACTCTTCAGATTTTCTTTTTTCTTCTTAGTGATCAGTCAGGAGCGACATTAAATTGGGTGCGCTATTGTTTATAGGAAAGCACGGCGCCTTCAATGCTGTTTACAAGTAAGTATTATAAACAAATTTAAATATATTTATAAAGATTCACTCTCTTACATTCTCTCTTAAATTTTGAATTTAGGGATTTAGGAATGCATTAGGATTACAATATATTCTGTTAGGGATTTATCCGTTTAAATATACTTTTAACTTAGTATTCTCGGTTAGTCGGGGTGGCGGGATTAATCCGACCATTTTTTTCGCCTCTTTGAAGAGGTGGCGGGATTAATCCCGCCACCATCTCTTTCATAGCTATGGCAGAATTAGTTCGGGCAATGCTTCTCCGCCTCTTAAAAAGAGCGGCAAGATTAATCCCGCCGATAACTCTCTCAACTGATAATGATTTACTTGAATTTATTAGAAAGAGTTGTCGGCGGATTAATCTCGCCAACCATTTTAAGAGGCAGAGAAGGGGTGGCAGGATTAATCCCGCCGCTTATTCCCCGTCGTCAGAGTTGTGGGCGGATTAATCCGCCGCCTATTCTCTGTCGTCAGTGTTGTGGGCGGGATTAATCCCGCCCCCTCTTCCTCGTCGGAGGAATTTGCGGCGGGATTAATCCCGCCGACTCTCACAGACGAGAAAGATCCGGCGGCGGGATTAATCCCGCCGGTACTTCCTAGTCGAAGGGAGCCGCAGCGGGATTAATCCCGCCGCTTCTCTCCGACGAGGAAGTATCGGCGGCGGGATTAATCCCCGGCCTCTCTCGACGGGGTAGATCGGCAGCGGGATTAATCCCGCCGACTTTCTCCGATGGGGTAGAGTCGGCGGCGGGATTAATCCCGCCGACTCACTCTGAAGGGGTAGAGTCTGCGGCGGGATTAATCCCGCCATTAGTTATATTAATAAAGCATGAGATATTATTTTTATATATAATTATGTATTATTGCACATGTATATTATTAAGCAACTGCAGTTATGATTTTTACAAATATTGCATAAACAGATATCATAAATAACACAATTATTTATGTGTAGGACAATATATAATACTAAGATAAAGTATGTCTTCTTCGGAACAACGAGATAGTTGGCACTGGAACTGTGGAAGTTCGAGATGATAATGCATCATGTCACAATATTGCCCAAGGATCTTGTGTGTACGTATGGGTGAAAACCATTTTCAAGCATGTTGAGGTTCCTGGAATGGAATTTGAGGAGGGTTCTCCTGTATTGTGGAATTTAGATGAAGTCAAGGCTGACACAGAATATACAGAGTCACAAATAAACAGTAGCACAAATTTTCCAGATGATGGCTTGCCTGCTGTGATGGATGAGGTGATTCTCTTCTTCATGAGATTAAGGTTGGGAGAGGCATCATCACAGCTATAAATCCAATAGAAGCAGTGTTAGAAGAGAAACTAGGTCCGACTTCGTGGGTGTAGTTGTGACAGAGGTTTCACCTAATGGCACTTTGCATCCTGATCCCTCGTGAGGTGGAACATCTGAATTAAGACGGCAAGATGGTTCAACATATTCTGGGTTGGATATCAATAATAACAACCCGGAAGAACAACCCATATTTGAAGAGGTTCCTTGCATTGATCCTATTGTAAGAAAAAGGCGATTCATGGGTTGCAGATCTTCCCTACATGTTTCAGCAAGAAGGTCAAGATGGATCCTACATCTTCCAAAAGTGTTACGAGCATTTCCACGATTGACTGCTGCAAGAAGAAGTGTTGTCAGATGGCAGACCGGAATGAAATTACCCAATGTAAACATGTCTTTCGTACGCTCACCCAAAAGCAAAGGCATGAGTTTGTATATGCTGCACTAAGTGGGTGTATTGATGGAATGGCTTCGGACACAGGTTATCAGAGTACATCCATGGTATTTAATAAGGTGGCCATCTGCTTCAAAGCTTGGTACAGTATATATGGATTCCAAAGACCACGTTCTACCGTCGGAGGGATGAGTGGTTAGATGGAGCGCGAACCTCAGTACATGGGAACACTGGCTTGGTCAAAACGCGCTCTCACATTATGGCAGCCATAGAGATACTCAAGGCTTTTGTGGAAGCAAATGCAGACAGGATGCCTCACAAATGCCGAACCACAAATGCAGGGGTCAGGGAAAATCTCAAGGTTTTACCTTCGATCTACACTCAATTGAAGCTGTGTGAACATGTGAACAAGTGCCTCATTGATGGGGTTGCAAGCAATCTGCACTGGTACCTTCAACAACATATGGAATACTCATTTTAAGATGTGGAGATTGCAAAACACTTTAGCTTTTCCAAGTGTGACACTTGTACATCATTGAAGGCTGCAGAGGCTTGTGCAAAACCTTGGTGGAGATCACTGCCATTCAAAAGAAGATGGAGGCCTACATGATTGCGCAACAAACTTGCCGGTCTTAGTACTATGCACACCGCATGCTTTCTGTGTCACACCCATCAGAGTACCTGTGCTTGATCCATGACAAGATGGATCATTCAAAGACCAGCATTCCAAAGCTCATTGCAACACCAAAGTACCTTGGAAATATCATGAAACTTCCGATTTCATTGACAGGTGTGCTAACACATGGACACGGTTGTGAATCATATGGACACTTTTCACTTCCACATTGGTCTAGCGACTCCAATTTCACTATTGGGTCGTTGGCCATGTGTTTCAGAAACCTTGAAGCCCACTCACAGACAAGTCCTATCGGTGATCTCAAAGTGAAGAAACAACACCTTCAACTTTTACATAATGCTCTCATGAAACGTCTGCACTTGAGGCTACTTGGGAATATGAGAGGCATTGTCAGCAACCTGCACAAAAAACAGATGGCCCTGTTGAGAGTTCAGGTTCAGTGGAGGGATCTAGCTCAAATAGTGTACATGTGTCCTCAACATCAAATAAGCTTCCTCGTCATTTGCTTTTATAAATGGATAATTGTGCAGGCGAGAACAAAAATAGGTAAATCATTTTACTTAAGGGTTTCTCAAGCTCATACTTACTTTTATTTTCTAGATATGTGCTAGCATACTTGTCAATGCTTGTTGCCAAAGGTGTGTTTGAAACAATCACGCTCAGTTTTCTTATGGTTGGTCACACTCATGAAGATATTGATGCGTTCTTCAGCAAGGTCTCCAATTTACAAAAAGGACAAGTGCACTTACCTTACCGCATATGATGAATCTTTTTGAAAATTGCATCTCCAAAAAAGTTGTGCTTTGCTTGTGACTGAGGTGCCAGACTTCAAAAAATTTCTCAAGGAGTATATAAAAGAGGGGAGTGATTCTTTAGTTGGTCACCTTGTGCCGCTACAATTCTTTTTCTCCATACGAGATGGTATACCTATTATGCAGTACAAGTTACGGCCATCAGAGCAGGAGTGGTTACCAAAAGAGGGGTTAATGCTCTTCAAAAGTGGAGAGAATAGAAAGCCACTTCTCCCAGAAGGACAACCAGACCCTATTCCATTGAGTGCCCAACTCAAGGAACAAGAGGTTATTATTGATGGCATCAAAAATATGTGGCATGGGTTCAAAAATCGATGCCAAAGAGAATTTTGATAAGGCAACTGGTTACTCAGAACTATATAAGCATGTGGTTGACTATTGGGAGACTGTTGTTCGAGAGTTGGAAGGGCCTACTGTCACAAGTACAGAATTGCAACACCCTTTTTGGCCTAAATCAAGGTGCGAGAAGAGATTGAAATGACATCAGACTGAGAAGAAGCCAATAGTGATGTGGAAGTGCAAACCCCACACTTTGTTGGACAAAGGAACCAAAAACCTAAAGCATACTTTGATTGCTGCCAGGATCTTCAAAAACTAATGATGGTTCTCATTATTCCAGATGCGTCATATAAGACTATTTGGATGGGTTAAATTATCGACACACCTGAAGTAATCACAAAAAATAGTATTGTTAAGGTTGCATGGTTCAAACCACAAAAAAGGCGACACGAGAAGGAGAGCGAAAGATATAATGGATGCCTAGAGAAAACATGGTCTCCCAATCAAAAAGACCCAGCATGTTTTATAAATGTTAAATCCATTCGATATGGGTGGATGTCAAGAAGCATTAATAAAGTCACGATTAACAAAACTGCAAGGAAATGTATGTTTTCTGAAGCTTAAAGCAATTACAAAATTATAAAATATCATATATTTAATATTCATAATTATTATAAACTCTTTAATAATAGTACCAAATTGTTTACTTAACTATATAAATTTAAAAAATGATATGGAAGATTGACTATATTATTATAAGATTTTATATATATATTATTACTACTACAAATTTTTAATTAATAATGTTATATTTAAATATTAATATTTTAATAACAACATCAATATTTATATAATGTACTCTTATGCTCTTCCTTAATTGTTATATTAGGCAATATATTATATAATTAATACCTTCTACTTTTATAATGTTATTAATTTTTGTTTAATGAATGCTATAATTTATTAAAGGGTCGAATACAAAATAGAATATTCTAAAGAATATTCTGTTTTCAAACATAATATTCTAAAGAATATTCCTTTAATATTAGAAAATGCTAATTAAATAACTAAAATTATTAATTATTAGGAAATGGGACTATAGCCATGCCCATTTTAGTTACAACTTGCATTTGTTCTCGTATTAAACTTTTTTATACTTATACTTTAATTCATACAAGTAATCACATTCCACAACCTCATGCTGCCCTGTATTACTCAGAGAGAACGACCCAGGGAAGCCTCTTAATAGCTGAAGCTACTGGGATTTCCCCGACATCTTTGGGGTATGTATTCAAACTCTTACATGTGTGTATGTGCGTGTGTACTTACAATTCTTGTAGTACATGACTACGAATTTGGTAAGTCAAGGCATGGGAGCCCGTTGTTGATGCATTCCATGAGAAAGGGGGATCTTCTCTTACAGTTTTGGCACGTTGGTTGAGTTTACATGTACGCTTGTTTTACTGAATATCCTTGTATAAACGTATATATGCATCTCTCTCCCTCTCACACACATACACATGAATAACTTATGTTTACCTCCAGCATATCAACCCAATGGCACACTTTCACTAAAATGGAACGGTTTTTTGTCATTTTCAATCAGCAATTTTAGTTGTAAACTGATTTGTCAACGCTAGTCAAATTTAATATAATTATATATTATCATAATTAGTGAAGAACATACTGACTGGAGCCTTATTAATTGAACACCGGACCGGTCATAATGACAATAATAATGTGGGTGTTCCACATCATGCAAGCAAAATTGGTAAAATTGAAAAACGTTTTCAATACATGCAAATATATACACATTTAATATAATGTATTTATATCTTATGTATTAAGAGAATCTTTTGTGTTCTTTAAGATTTTTTATTATAATAATATTAGATCAACATATTCAATTTGTGTAGATATTCTGGACCCCTTATAAGAATTACATGTAGGTATATGTGTTATACCTACATAATATGTCAGGAATCTTCTCTCTCTCTCTAAACACGCGCGCACACACACCAATATATGTATTCCTTTAGTATATAAATATTAACATGTATATGTATATATATTCATGCAAAAGTAAGAGTTTATGGTGATGATAAAGTTTACGTATTATATAGTTTAATAAATAGGATAAATATCATCATATGCATAATTATGCTTATAGCATTTATAAAATCAAATAAGAAAATCTATAAAGCTTTAAAACCAGTGGATAGTTTTTTTAAACATAAATATCTTTAGTGAAGTTTTTCCTTTTATTATTATTATATTAATTAGTACATGAAGATTCACCACATGTCCGAGTAATTTCCTCTTGCACTTCAAAGCTTCAATGAGGTACTAGCGTGTGTTAATATCTGTGGACACACTATAAGAGACAATGGTATATATAT